>CM031236.1:187817236-188107236 GCA_018340775.1 Taxus wallichiana var. yunnanensis
TTCTTGACATAGGCAATCCTTGAACGAAATCCATCATTATCACTTGCCATTTATACCGCGGAATACCGTGGGGATACAATAATCCAGCGGGGTGCATATGTTCCGCCTTAACATGCTGACATTCTAAGCAGTGTGTTACAAACTTTGCCACATCCCTTTTCATTCCCTTCTAGAAATATTGCTACTTAAGATCAGCGAGCATTTTTGTAATGCCGTGGTGTCCGTAAAAGGTGAATTATGGAATTCAGCTTAACAATTTTCCTCTTAAGTCGCTTTGCCATGGTATATATACCTGCTTTTCGAACCTTAAATTCCTTCATTATCAAAACGGAATCCCTTATACCCGACGCCCCGCGGGTTCAGCAGCAAGTGCTGATTTGACTTGCCGAAATAAGGATCTCGATTCCAAGGCATCTTTCACCTCATCCTTAAACCGAGTTCTTAACGTTATAAGAGCAGAGATATGCTTCCTTCGACTCAAAGCATCTCGCTACCCTATTTTCCTTGCCCTTAATGTAGCTTATATCGAAATCATACTCGAGACAAATTCTAACCATCTTCGTTGCCTTGCATTCAGATTTGGCCGATCAGTAAAATATACTTCAGCCCTAGATGGTCTGCTTTTAATTCAAGGGCTTGCCTAAAAGATAATGCCTCCACATTTGAAGTGCATGAACAATGGCGCGAGTTCAAGATCGTGTGGAGCATAGTTCTGCTTCATGCAACTTAAGTTTTCTCGCTTTCATAAGCGATGACATGGTTATTCTTGTAATAGAATACCTCCAAGGCCTTCTCTCGAGGCGTCTGTTACAACCATAAAATCTCCATTTGGATCGTGCACACAAAATAGGTGTTGTAGTTAATCCTGCCTTTAACTTTTTAAAGGCAGATTCACATTTGTCTGCCCGCATAAATTTCTTTTCTTTCTTTTCTGCAAATAAGTGATTGGGGTAGCAATTTTTGAAAAGTCCTTAATGAACTTTCGATAATATCCAGCCAAGCCCATGAAGCTCCTCACTTCGTGCACGTTCTTAGGCGCAGGCCACTCAGTTATAGCTGTGATCTTTGAAGGGTCAACAACTATCCCATTTTTGCTTATAACGTGCCCCAAATAATGCACTTCTGCATCATAAAAGGAACATTTGGACAATTTGCCATACAACTTCCTCTTTCTTAAGATTTCCAGCACTATCCTGAGATGTTCTTGGTGCTCTTCGACATTTTTAGAGTATATAAGAATGTCGTCTAAGAATACAAGCACAAACTTGTCTAAGTATTCTTGAAAAATATTGTTCATTAGATTCATGAAGGCGGCAGGTGCATTAGTCAACCCAAAAGGCAACACCGTGAACTCATAATGCCCGTACCTCGTTCTAAAAGTTGTTTTATGAATATCTTCTTCCTTTATTCTCAGCTGATGGTACCCTGATCGAAGATCTATTTTTGAATAAACTGATGCTCCTCGCATCTGATCAAATAGATCATCAATCCTAGGAAGTGGGTATCGATTTTTGATAGTTGCTTTGTTCAGCATTCTGTAATCAATGCACAGCCTCAAAGTGCCATCCTTTTTCTTTACAAAATTACCGGCGCTCCCCAAGGTGAGACGCTCGGTCTGATCAGCCCCTTTAGTCAGAAGTTCTTGTAACTGAGCCTTCATCTCTACCAACTCAATGGTAGTCATTCTATAAGGTGCCTTAGATATGGGTTCCGTTCCTGGTTTGATTTCTATCGCAAGTCAAACTCACGCTTGGGCGGAAGACCGCAATTCTTCCGGAAACACATCATGGAAATCCTCAACAATGGATATCTTTCCATGAAATCATTATCTTCCTCTCGCATTTTCTGTCATTTTTACCGCATACAAAGTGCAGCCTTGCTTTTAGCCCTCTTTAGTTGCATAGCCGCGCTTCTAACCGCAACTTCCCGCTTTACACCTTGAATGACTCACGCTTCGTCAGTCATCAAAGCAACATATTTGCTTTTCGTAACAAATGACCTTTGCCTTATGTTCAGCCAACCAATTAATTCCAATAATGATGTCATATGATCCTAGAGGAGTGACATACAAGTCAACTTCGGTGGAGAAACTAGGCAGATCAAGAATTGCCCCAAAAAGGCACATTTCGACTGTATGGACAACATTATTCCCATAATGCACTGTCCATGTTTTATCCATTCTTGCAGCCTTTCTTTTTAGTTTCACATAGCAAGTTTAGCAGAAATAAAACATTCTGTAGCTCCAGTATCAAAAAGTATAACTACAGGTGTACCGAATAACTTACCCGTAACTTCTATGGGTGTCACTTGCTTTTCAGCTTGTCTGTTAGCCACTGCAGCGTGTATCCTATGCTACTGTCCGCGATCATCCTTCTTCAGAGGATAGTGATTCGCATAGTGGTCCTTTCCACAGTTGAAGCATCCTCCAGCTGGCCCTTTTCTAGGCTCAAATTTGTTACCAGCCTTGAAGTTATCATTCTGGCTTCCATAGGACTTCTGTCCAATGCCATTCACTTTTGTGAAGCTGTTCTCGCATGCTATTTACAGGTCTGTTCATCACAGGTTTCTTGTTGTTATCTACAACAATTTTGTTTTTCACACCAAACCTTTTCCAAGGTCCCCTTTTTGGTGCAAGAGACGAAGAAGGATTGGGAATCTTCTTCCTTATCTCTTCCCTGTGAGCAGATATTGCCCTCACCTCTGCTCCTATCCTCGATTGCCTTTTCGACAACTCCATCCATGGTGGTTGGGCCGTGGACATCCACTTCGCCACCAATGATGGGATTCAGTCCCATTATGAATTTCCGTATTCTGAACTTCTCATCAGCTTGGTATGCGGCACATACTTAAGGAGTTTAGTAAACCCTTCCCAAAGATTCCATCACCGATGCCCTTCCTTATGACCAGTTTCTGAATTCAGTCATTTTCCTATCAAAATAGAGTTGAGGCAGCCATCGTTGCCTAAAATAACCCTTAAATTGATCCCAAGTTATGTCTGATTCGACAATATTCAGCTCAACCTTACGGTTGTCCCACCATGATGATGCTTCATGAGAAAGCTGATATGCTCCCCATATCACTTTAGTCTCTTCAGAGAAGTTTCTTATTGCAAAGTATTTCTCCATTTCACCGAGCTGCCACTCCGTCCCCAAGAGTTGTTCCATCAAACTTTGGAGGACTTATTCTCTTTATATCATTTGTAAGTTCAGCTGCTAATCTTGCCCTTTTATTTTCAGGGGGATTAGGAGCATTTACATTATTATCATCAACACCCGGATTCCCTCCGTTGATGTTGTCCACAGGAGGTAGCTGATCATTTATTTCAGCTTCATTCTCCTCCTCTTCATTGCCCATTGACTGCTGTTCCAAAGATAATCAAACGATCCTCGTATTAAGTAGGGCAGCAAGGATTTCATCCAAATTTTGGCCAATAATTGCTTCTCCACCCAAGTAACGGGTTATTCGCAAAGATTCCCTCTTGTCCCGACTCATAAAATGTAAACCTTATTAATATCGTGGACTCATTAGGTCCAAGAGCTGCAACCTTCAGCTCTGATACCAAGATGTAACATTCCCATTTTAAGATACCAGAACAAGGGAATTTTTTTTTTTTTTTTTGATAACGTTCTCTGTTATGAATTATAAAATTCAAACACACGTTCAAGTTTTAATAATTGTTCTCTACCCAAACAACACAGTTTGGATCACACAATTTCTTTTTAAAACGAATGTTCCCTGTTCGCATATTTACAATATGGAACACACATTCAATGCCATTCAATCTTATAACAGATTCTATATGCTGCTGTAAATGACTCGAGGAACTGCCGATCTTCCATTTTCATGGCTCGAGTTTCAACGATCCTTCATTTCATGACTCGGCAACAACCGATCCTTCATTTCATGACTCGGCAACAACCGATCCTTCATGTTCGCTTTATGCATAGTATATTATATATACTGCTCTCATAACCGCTTTCCTAGTTATCGAAGTGATCCATTTAAGAAGCCTATCTCAATATCTTACATACGATATTCATCTCGACATCCCGCATCTTAAATTAAGTGATAAGGACAACGCAACCAAAGAATTGCGATACTTTGGCCAAAGATTTTCACATGCTTTGCATGATCATATTCCCCGGATGTGATACACATCAACGGAATACGCCCTTCACTTCACTTCACCTATTATCTAGAATGGTCTTTCCCGGTTCCTACCACCCTCTTCGCTTAAGGTCAGTTTTAAACTTCCAATTAACTAGTAATATGAACGAATATAGAAGGCACTCCCAGTAACTAAAGATACGCAGACATACGGTGTCGTTTCCCACGACCCCGTGTGTCTAGTTATCTTTAGTATTCCTGAGTCACTCCGTATACCGCATCATACTTCTATCCCCTCGCCAATAACATTTCACCTATGTATTCTTGATGTTTTAATTCGGGAGGGCATTGCAATATGTCACCGCAACATTGTGTCGTCATGAAGACCCCGCCTTCATGGAGACACTTGCTGTAGCCGGCGTATGCCAATGTCCTGCTGAATCCTCCCATCGAGAATACACATCCCGCTCAAGTGATTTGGATACGATTTAATAATTAAGAATCAACTTTCAAAGATCCATGCCGATCCCTTGATCCTCGTTTCCATTACCAGATATAGCTAAGAGGGACTAAAACCGCCCATTAGCTTGCTATGCATCTTCTCCTTCGTATCGAAGGGCTACATTTCCTACTTGGTTCACTTCTTAATCATTGATTAAGCAAAATCTGCACTCGTCGACGTGATAAGTTTAACCCATTAAACTTAGCCAAGGTTTTCCCAACTGTAACTAAATTCAGAATACTAACTTATTAGACGTCATTTAAACGAGGTCTAATTCCCAAGAAATGTATTCATTTGTTCTCCTTAACGTTATATAGTTAAGGTCCATTAGTTATGGATATACTTATCCTATATCCTTTATTCTGAATTTAGCATACGAGATCATTAATGGAGTTCGAAAACGAAGTTCGAACACTCCGAAATTAATTGATATTCCTTAGCTCCTAAGCTAATCCTGAATACCCTTTCGATTATGGAATCATATTCTTCTTAAACCTTTTTAATGTCAATTAAAAATTCATCTTTACCCAAGTATGAACTAATTGCATTTTTCAACTTAAAAGTTGCATTTAGGTAAGAATAGAGATCAGTTTCCATTTAACATCCATCCAAGGACAATGAAACAAATCCAAATCAAGAAATAACATTATATTTCCAATTTAGTCAACAATATCAAACTGATATAATTATTAAAATATCACACTTGTAATTGTATTCAACAT
Source organism: Taxus wallichiana var. yunnanensis (assembly GCA_018340775.1). Taxonomy (NCBI): domain Eukaryota; kingdom Viridiplantae; phylum Streptophyta; class Pinopsida; order Cupressales; family Taxaceae; genus Taxus; species Taxus wallichiana. Next base: position 187,822,568 of record CM031236.1, read on the forward strand.
TTCATGTCATAATCTGTACATTTGCCAATCCAACTGAATGGGCATGGTTTACATAAAACATCAATACAACTCATAGATAGAAGAATATACTTTCTTCTTTTCACAATTCCTCGAAGAGGAATAAAAGCAACAATTACAATTTATCTTTCAGCTAATCAAGAAGCATCAGAAAACAGCCATGTCTTCATTCTAATCAAATTCCATCTGCAAAATGATTTGCACGGTCAGTTCAATGAACTGAGCATATTAAGCACTTATCCTTAAAATAAGGTGCTTTCAACTAACTGCCTCAATAAAAGAACCCCGCTTTATGAAACGACAGTAAAACATCAATCACGAAATAGGCACAAAAGAAAGATCAGCATAACAACTGAACTATCAAAATATCATCACAATCAGCCAAAGGACTGCTGTCCCGTTTCCACATAACCGTTACAAGTCTTAATTCACAATAATTACAAAGTTAGAAAATACAAATAGCTTGCTGCTGATATAACATACTGTTATCCTTTCCACGCCTTTCATTAATAATAAATGCAAGGATGAAACTAACTGAAATGTAAACCTCTTTACTTTCCTTTCAGTTCATGCATCATATTAGAATCCAAGCAATCAAGCACAGACAAGAAAGCGAACAGCAATGCATATAGTCGCTCATATCTAAGCACTACAAGATTCGTTACCAACGAATTATAGATTTCCAACTGAATAAAAGAAGAACAGATCATTTTTCCCAGTCATTCATCCATGACCCAATTTCTTTCCAGATGGCTGTTCTAAAATGGAATCCAAACGAAACACAAATCAAGATAACAGTTCAGAGTGAAACTTACAAAATCCATTCAGAATTCACTTTCCAGCAGTAGAGTAGTTTCATTCATAATCAGCTTTAATGAAAACAGGGAAGAATTCATCATCCATATCCATATTTCATTTGAATCAAGCTCATATGAAAATCCAAAACAGGTTAGTACCACATTATGTTCATCCAAGATCAAACAGTATAAGGATGTATACCATATATTTACCATACTAAAGAAACCATATTTCTTTCACTGTATGCTAAATAGATAAACAATTATTCAATCATACAGTCAATTAATCACATGACTTTCTAATCCTATGAACGTATCCCGTTCAAAATAACATTTTATTCATTGCTGTTACCTACAGCAAGTCCAATAATCACATGACTACGAATTTCACCAAGCCGGAAAACAGGCAGAAGAAGAATTCATTTCCCTATAATTTCATTAAGAAACAATCATTTTGTTCGAATGAAATAAAAACACCCAAATCGTGTTTATCTTAGCATGACAGCTCAACTTATAAAGATAACAAAACAATCGTTCTTATTGAAAAGCAACTCACATAGCCTGTACAGTTTCAATCAAATATACCACAACAATGAATATCCATTTCGAGTTCTATCTCGATCAACCGTTAATCCCAAAAACAACATTCTCCATTTTCTTAATAAGGTACAGGACTCAAATATAATATTCATATATCAATACCTCTATAAAGGCAAACCCGCGTAGGGTGTTAAATGCATAAGTCAGATACATTTAAGACAAACCCAAACAATATGACAGAGTTCCCATGCATCACTTCTTTCGCACAGCAATTCAAAGTCAAGTTCGCATTCACAAGACAATCCTAACTAGAGGATTGAGCAGTCATCAAATAAACACAACACCATCATACCTTCTTCAAAGAAGAAAACAAAGTTGTATTATACTATAAGTTCGAAGAAAACTATTTCTTTTCCAACTTTCACGAGCACTCAAATAAAATTTTAATGCCCATTCTTTTAAAATACAAAATGTTTCCTTATAATCCCGAAACAAATAAGGAAAAGAAAAGTTCTATTTCTTTCAAAGAAGAAAACCTCAAGATGCAAAAACGACACCAAGCCGTTCACACAACCTTCACCATTTTATCTCAAAAGTTCATGTGACAAAAGACAATCACACAACAATAAAACAATTCACACCGCATCGCACAGCTCACATTAAGCATTTTACTGGAGAAGAACCCGCTTTCTAACTTCCATTTAACGTCAACAACCAAGACACAGGAAGGTATTCCATTCGAGAAATACAAAGACAAGCTTAAACTCAAAGAACTGTAAAACAATGTTTCTTATTATTTCCAAAAATGACAACAAGAGTCAACGAAATCCATTCATAGCAACATAACACGACTGTATTTCCACTTCCTTTTTACATGCAAGGACAGTTCCAAACACAACAGCAAGGAAAAGATTACACAATAAGGAAACAATTACACAGCCTGTTCCAATTCCACACAACACGAACAGAGAAAGAGAATATCTATTTCCAACTTGATTCGTGCAAAAAAATCAAAGCCGAGCAACCAGAAACGATTCTTCATATCATTTTCCAAAAAAAGAAGCAAGAATCGATGAAATCCAAATCAAATCGACCCGACAACAATCACATAATCCAAACCCAAGAGCAGGGTTGTTTTAATGAGACACTTAAACAAAGCAAGAATTTTTAAAGAGAAGGGCTTAACATGCCTGTAATCTCTTTTCCAGAACCCGAAGAAAGCTTCGTTTGCCGCGTTATTTCCTTCCTCAAATGACAACAAAACTTCCCAAGACTCTTCTTCTTTCAGCTCAAACAACAAATTTTAAAATCTCCAAGAATAAAGTGTCAAATTCCAAGAGTCGGGTCGATCAACTGCACTTAAAAACCAAATGCAGAGCAACTTTGCAAAAGCCCGAATCAACAAAATGAAAATCAGAATTCCCTCATACACTTTCCAAGGCGAGCCGTCATGAGGACCGAGAACAATCAATGCATTAAAGGCTCGCCTTTTCCTAACTTCCCACGCCACCGCCAACTTGAGTCGAACTCAATTTTCAAATTTCCCATGCAAAACCGAATTTGGCTCTATCTCCAAATAGATGCCTCCATTTCTTACCTGCCCCGCCAAAATTGGCGCTGTCCACGTATGGACTTACCAATAAATGCTAATGAATGCCCTTCCCTCATCCTTATCCTCTCCTTCCAAGGGTCTGCGCGCCCTTTTAGATTAGGATTAGTTTAGGTTGCATAAAGTATTCAACCTAGGTCTTAGTTTAGCCTTAGGTTATTAGGGCTTAGGTTTATTTTTCCCCTTTTTTTTTTGTAATTTAAAAATCCACTTAGGATAGTAGTTTAGGATGCATGTTAGGACTTAGGATTAGTTTAGGTTTTTAATTCATACTAACCACTAACACTAATCAACTCCTAACCCAATCTCTCAGCTAACCCCGTATCTATGCTTGTGGAGGACGTTCAGTCCTTTGGATCACGTGTCAAGGCCACCCGTGTCCAGGCGTTTCTTGCCTCACGAGGTCCCAAGTTCGATAGTACAGGGTTCAAGAATCGAACCCCTATCGTTGGCATTTACGTGCCAGCTGCTCATACCTGAAATCAGGCGCTGCACGTTCATATCAATTTCTGGTTCGGTTCAAGAGTAAATCGACACAGTAAATCACCGTAAGCTCCTCAAAGATACTTGGATCAATGAAATTGATTCAAGGTGTGTCAACGAGAGTTCAATCAACAACGAGAGTTTAGCAAGTATACGACAATTTGTCGTCATATCAGCAAACACGCAAGTACATAACTGCATGTCCTAACAATAAATCACAAAGATGCAAGAATCCAAGCAAGAATCCAAGCAAAACATTCTTTAAGATCGTAGATTCAACATATCTTAACATGTTTGCCTTTGTTTGGGGAACCCACTTTGTTTTGCTTTTTTTGTTGAGTCACTTGGAGGCTTCCGCCAGCTCTTCCCATGCTTAGAATTTTAAACTGGCCTTTCTTTTCGTGCTCTACCACATGGAGGGCCCGCCATTTGGGGACCCCACTTTATCTTTGAAGAAGAGGCACATGAGGAGGATGATGTGACTTTATTTAACCACAGTTGCTTTTGAGTTAGTGCAATGAGGAGGGCTGCCTTTTTACACTTAGCCGATTTGGGGACATAAAATAAGGTGCACATGTAGGAAGAGGTAGGGTGCGCGAGAAAGTGAGTGTGTGGGAGGGAAGGCGTGAAAGGCGTGAAAGGGGAAATGGAAGTGGAGTATAATGTAAAGGAGGAAACAAGAAGGCACGTGAGGGCGCGGACGAGTTGTAGAAAGGAAGTGAGGCACGCGGCAAGATCTAAGCGCATGAGAGGAAAGCAGAGAGAATGAACACATGTAGGTGCGCACTACGAAAAAAACACATACTTGTGAAAGACAAGTATGGAAGCAGGGTGCAAATATCCAACTAAGGAAGGGCACACAATGGTAGAAAGAAAAGAGGGTGCGTGATAGGAAGACCTAGAACTTAGCTAATTTGGAAGGCATCTAGAAGGGTGCGTGGAAGAATTACAAGGCACGTGGAGCACACGGAAGGACTACAGCCTATGCAAAGTTCCAGATGAGAAAGCCTATGGGTGCACAACCTAAAATGTGAAGCATCAGAGCTAGAGTGAGAGTAAAAGTCATCCAAATAGCTAGGAGAGTTATTTGGATAACAGTGTGATAGGGAGGGAAATATACACTTGCTAATGAATTTTTAGGATATCATCGGGTTTAGATCACAAAATAATATCTCATGAAAACCAATTTTGTGACACAATGGGGATCATATACAGTAATTCCTTTTGGGCCTAAGAACACACCAACCATTTTTAGCGCATTGTAGTATCTTCCTTTGAGGAATTCATCATTAAGTTCTTACAAGTCTATTTGGATGATTAGAAAATAGATGGTGGTTTGTCAAATATCATTGTGATAATTTGTGTCTCATGTTTGAGTGCTACGAGATAGATACAAATGTCATTATACTTGAAAAAGTGTGTCTTCGCAACCCCTTTCATAATTATGCTAGGGTGTATCATTTGTAAAGATGGGTTTCTTGTAAATCTGATGAAGTTAGTAGTAATCGTGCAATTGGAGGCACCCTAGACACAAAGAGATGTACACATATTTCTTTGACATTGTGGGTATTATAGAAAATTCTTTAAGGGATATGAAAAAACTCCACGCCAATTGAATTTTTTTGTAACTAAATAAGGATAATTTGGGTGGGGTGAAGATAAAGAGAAGTCATTTAGGGAATTAAAGGAGAAACTTTTGAGCACACCCACATTGCAATTTCCAGATCAAATTACCCCTTTTCACATTCATGTGGATGTTTCAAACAAAAGCTGAGGTGATTCTCACACAACTAGGAAAAAATATGGACCATACAATCTTATTTACAATTAGAAAGATGACACATGGCAAACAAAATTATACAACCATTAAGAGAGAAGGGATCTCCATGGTGTATGTGGTACAAAAATTTTGCTAGTATTTATTGAAAGCCTATTTTATATTCTACACATATCGCTTGACATTGAAACATTTAGTGAATAAATTAGTCTTGCATGACCACACATGCATGTGAGCGATACTATTTCAAGAGTTTTAGTTCTTATTTATGGTGAATCCAGGGAAAAATAATGTAGGTCAAGACTACCTCTTGCAAATAAACATGAGAAAAAAAGATAATTATATTAAGGATGGGATATAAGACACACAACTTCTACAAACTAAGAGCACATCAAATTAGGTTAATAATATTACATTGTTTATATAATATGATATTGCTTTAGAGAATTGGAGCACACAATCGAAGAAACAACTAGTGGTCAAAACAGTTCCATATCAAATAATCAGTAAAGAAATTTATAAGATGGGTAGGTATGAGGTATTTTGACAATGTGTCATGGGTCATGAACAAAAGGAGATTCTAAGAAAGGAACAAAAGGAATTTTAAGACATTACAATGGAGATGTGACCTCAAGAAAGATCTTGAAAATAGGTCTTTAGTGGCACAATTTATTCCATGATGTGAAGGAGTAGGTGTAAGCATGTGACCATTGTTAACATGTTAAAAAAATTGAATAAGAAGGATGAGATGACCTTTGGCCCCATCATTACCCAAGATCCATTTTAGAAATGGGAATTTGAATTTTTGGGCGATTAATCCTTCCACATGAATAAAAAGTTCATGATACATTATCGATGTGACATATTACTGGTCCAATTGGTTGAAGTCACACCCATCAAATATTGCATTATAGAAATCAAAACAATATTTATGTGGGAAAACATAACAAATAGATATGTATGTTCTATAATCCTCATTAGTGATAGAGGGAATTGATTTCTAAATGAAATGGTATGGATTCTATTGCCGATTTTATGCTCATACATCATAAAAAAATTCCATATCACCCACATGCCAATTGAACAATAGAGGCCTTAAAGAATATTCTAAGCAACACCATGATAAAAATATGTGATGTTGTAAGGAAGGATTGGGACGAAAAAGGTTTACATATTTATATGGGGTTATATAACTACTTACAAGAGATTGAATAAAGCTTCCCCCTTTTAACTAGTTTATGACATAGAAGCAATATTTCTAATTGAGTTCATGGTACCCTCCTTAATAATTATGCACATTATGAATTTATATGATGAAGCCTCTATCATAGAGCACCTCACCAAACTTCTTCAAATTAAAGAATAAAGAGTGCATGCATGATGGGGACAAGGAGTGGAAAAATACTTCAAAAATATTAGCTTGACATGTATATTAAGAAATTTTTTTCTTAAAAGGTGTAAAATATTACTTTAGGATTCAAAGTTTGCACACCACCCTGAAAGTTAAAGATACTTTGGTTGGGACCATATGAAGTTAATGATATATTGCTCACTTGGGCATGCAAATCGAGAAATTTAAGTGGAGAATTTTTCCAGTCATTTTAATGGTAGTAGGCTCAAACCCTATTATCATGAAGGCATTGTTTGTAAATGAATAATGCATATGCCATTATGTTAGAAGTTAATTTCATTCATAGGATTTTTATTTCATGAAATTTTTGTAATAAGAATGCATTATTTAATGCATTTGTTTTATAAATTTTTTTCGTTCTCATGAAATTGATCTCATACATTATAATATTGAATAACGATTTTCTCTATATAGTTCTTTCTAGATGATAAGTAATGAAGGTACACATGGAGAAACACACACAAAATTTATTTTGGGGAAAAATAAGGGTATGCATGCTAATTTTTCACAAGGTGGAATATTCATGATATTTATTCATATGTTCATCCTAAGGTGGAGTATCAATTTAGGGTGGGGTGCGCTAGAACATGGCGGTGGTTGGAACTTAAAGATTTTTGTAGAAGGGAAAGCAATGTGATTTGTGCGCATGAAAGATGAAAGATAGGGATGGGAAAAATAGCTAAGAAATCATTGGTTGAAATTAAAAAAATTTAAAAGAGATGATGGTAAAATGCATAAGGAAAAGTGCAAGAGATGAGAAGATAAAGGTGGAAAGAAGAAGGTTTTTACAGAAATCTACGGGGAAGGAAAGAACACACAAGAAAAGTAAAGTGCAAAGGGAACGTGACACAACCCAAGAACGTGAGATACCTAACATAGATATAGGTGTGGGAAAAAAGTGACATGAATCCACAAAATTTGTGACACATGCATGTAGAGTGAAGGGATCATCGAGTTAAGTCAAATTAAAATTTTAAAAAGGAGCGAGAATGAAGAGTGGAGAGAAGATGGAAACCACTCAAAGAATAAATGAATTTGGTGAAGAAGTGACAATTCACTCATGTGATGGAATAAATGCAGTCTCATATACTATTTTAAATGGGTATAAATTGGGAGGAGAAACTCATTTCATAGTTACATTGCATTCCTTAAAGAGAAATCAAATATCAAAGAAAAAACAAAAATTGAGTGTAAAAAGTGATGCAAAGCACAAAAAACACCCTTTTCCACTATTATTGAAGATTTTGAACTTCATACTACATAAATAATGGTGTGAAAAGAGGAAATAAGGTATGAATTGTAGGTTTACATGATTCAATTTAAAAACCTTAACCGCCACTAATGTGGAAGTCGAATTCTAATAGAGATTAATAAATTTAGGGATTGAACCACTCCAAGGTAAATCAAAAAGGTTTTTGAGCTAGATGTCTGGATATAACAATAAAAGGGGATGAACATGAGAAAAGTCCCACACAACACCAATTCTTCCAACAAGTCTAGTTCAAGTAGTTCGGGTTATGTAATGTTGGAGGAAGAATAAATAGAAAACTTATAACCATGGAGCTTGAGGTATAATAAACATAAGTAGAAGCCAAAACCTCTTAAAAATAAATAAAAATAACATGCACATAATGAAATTTAGTAGAAAGGTAAATAATAAGGTGATGAATCCTACGCCACTACCACCATTGAACTTGGAGATGTAATACCTAGAATCCATTGTACATGGAAAAAATTGGAAAAATATGGTGTACATGTGTAATATTACTAATTTTAATCATCACATCCCAGGGCTTGATGCCACCTTTTCAACTATAGATGAAAAATAGACAAGAAGATAGTTGAGAAAGGCATAACTTTTAATGATAGCATAATGTAGACACTCGAGAAATTTGGGGTTTTACAACTATTTGGGTTACCTTATTTTGGAACTTCATCATAATTAGTGCAATTTTTTTATCTCATGTGCATGAAGTATATTTTAACTTTGTGGGCGTAAGAATGAAAATAAATGCTATTGTTATCATTAATGTAACTAGATTGGTCTACATTAGGGATGACTTGGGGGTAGATTTATGCGATGAAAAGAGATTGAAAAAACATGTGATATTTGAGATATAATAAGGAGGGCACACATTCCCCATAGAAAACATTAAATATCCAAGGAAAAAGGTTGTGACGTGACTTGTTACCTCCAAACTAGTTGGTGCGAAAAAGATGGGTGGAGATCAAGAAGATTTTTTATCTGCATATAAAATGGTGAAGGCACACACTACAATATTACACAATATGTTGCTAAGAGCATTGAACAAGACAAAAAGCTTACACATGCCATTGGAGGAAAATTATCTAGGCTGTGATTTTGATTATGCTAGCCTTTAATGATATTGGTGAGTCTAAATGGGATGAGAAACCAACATGGAAGTTTTCAATGAAAAACAAGTCATCGATAAATCGTTACGAGGAATATCCAGGATCGACCACCATCCTCAAAAAAACATATAAATCTAGGTTAGATAATTGGCTAAGGCACTTCAGAAATGCCTTTGAGGTGAATGGAACATTCTTAGACAAATTCCCAAATTTTTCAAGGGAAAACCAAGTTTTTGTGACGCAACACTACTCTCTCACACATTTCATCATGCTAAACAATGAACTCTCTCCATGGGATAAGATTCCCTTTACCTTCACAATGAAATATTTCATGTGATCCATTAATTACATAAAATGTACTAAGAAGGTACAAAAGTATGGAATGAAAATGGATGATAATACACACCTCCTCCACACTAAATATGTCTATTTAAATAAAAGTTCATATGTGGAGACATAGGAAACATATCTCTTCCAAATTTATCCTCAAAATACAATAGTAGTAAATAACCAAGAAGTCCGGTTGTTCTACTATCTCAAGCTAAATAAAAGGGTAGAGGGTAAAACATAGAATGATGAGGAGGCAGATGCAAGATGAATTCACTAAGAGAAATAAGACAAAATGACCAAAAAATTATAAAAGGAAAAATTCATTGTATATTCTTGCCACAATAATTGGGCACGCTGCGAGAGGTGAAGATGAAGAAGAGGAACATGATATAGATAATGTCCCACTTTTAAGGAAGAAAAGGAGTTAATAATATATATGAGAAATTCATAACTTTTTACCCCTTGAAATCATAGTTAAACAAGAAGAAAGCATGTCAAAAGGACAAGAAGAGAAGAACAACCCAAGGGGCTTAGCAAGAATAATCATGTTAAAAGATATGGTGACAAAATTTGACATTGATGTGAGTCCAAAATATGTAAATTCCTCTAAAAAGTCAGATAAGGAAGAAAGTGACATGCACAAGGTTATAACACCTCTAAGGAAACATTCTCCAAAATAAATTTCAACATGTTTGGAGGTCGATAAAATTAGTGACCAAGACCCTTAAGAACCTAGCACGATTATCCTTAGAAGAATCCTCTCAAGATAATCAATGTTGAAGATGAACAAAACAATATATATATATATATATATAGGAGGAAGAAAATAAGTCTTGGGAGGAAGGGGTAATGAAGAATAAAGAGAATAAGAAAACCCAAAAGACATGCACACCAACAATGAAGAGGAAGATCATTGATACCACATGTATAAGGGAAAATTCGTACAAGAAGAGTAAGAAGAAGAATACGAAGAGGAAGATGATGAAGTCATGGAAGTCGATAAAAAAGAATCCATTGAGGAATCTACGTTCAATATTCTAAAAATGAAAAAGGAAAGAAGATATTTTCTTTTGTAAATTCTTAAAGGACGTAGTTTCCATTTCTAAAATAAATAAGTCTTTATCCTTCACCTTTGACATGTGTATTGATGAGATGTAATATGAAATTCCAATGTCAAGATCACACAAGACTTTAGATGAAGTTATGAAAGGATTGGAAGTGGCCTTCATGATTTTTAGATGTTAGAGATTTAGGATGGTGATATACTATTGAAAATTTCTGGAGAGGTTGTGTAACAAAACCTCATAATTAGTTCAAATAGTTAGATATAAAAGGAACAAGTACAAGAGTTGAATAAAAACTCCAATAAAACAAAGAAAATTGGCCAAAATAATAATAATATAAATATCTACTGGAGAAGATCACACACGATAACTTGAAGGCCCTAAACCTTTGCAAATATATCCTCACCAATGAACCCAAGCTAGACAAGGTTTTACCTCTAAATCAAAGGGGAGTTGTGGATAAGTTATAAGATTTAGTCAACCTACTGTACTTAAATAGAGGGAAGTAGAATGATGAATTCATGAATAATAGAGTCAAGAGGAGAAAGATAAATCTAAAGCTCTTTCCGTCAATAAATTAAAGACTTGTGTGGACTTAGGAACCAAGCTTGCAAAAAGGCCACATACATGGATAAAGTGTTTAAAGGGTTTGTTATGTAAACATAAATAGTCGATGCACACATACTCTTATAAGTTCAAAAGTAAAGTGTTTTGGGAGTGCAAGTTTATACCATTGATGTAGACAAATTGATAAGGGATAAGTTGCTCTAAGGTATTGAAAATATGGAGGAGGAGATAAGCACAAGGAATGAAAAAATTAAGTAGTGATTAAATGAATTGAAAAAACAAAATTGTAAGGAAGAAAGCATGCTTGATAGTGCCAACACCGAGGTAGGGAAAACATTGAAAATATTACAAATTGAGGCTTAAGATCCTCAGAAAATTTCTAAATCCCTAAAGGGCCTTTCCACAAACATTTATGAGTTGGGACCTCTCCTATAAACAACCTTAGATACATGTAAGGCACATGAATATCAGTAAGGAAGGAGGTGCTTTAAGTTTTGGAAGAAGATGAAAAATTGTTACCTGAGGTAATGTTGAGCCCTGATTTTGTATAAAGATGTCTACAAACTTTGGCTAAGTCCTAAGAAAACACATTTTTGGAGAGCACACACATTTTTGAACATTGGGATAAATATGTGTGCCCTTATATTAAACTAAGGAGATATATCCTCATGCAAAAATATAGGAGGATGGGATAAGGATTTTTCCATACAAGGATTCATAAATCTACATGTAATATATAGGTTAACACATGAAGGAAACTGAAAGTTTTCTCTAGTTGAAATACAAAGTGCACAAATGAAAAATTAACACTATTAAAATGCATAAAAAATATGCAAGGTCAAGTTAACTAGAATTTTGACTTCCCTATAGTGATAATAGCTTCATGTAGAGTATTATGACTTCTATGAAAGATATGAGAACATAAGGTTGCACCATGTGGCATACACACTAATCTCTATGTAATAGTTAAACTAATATAAACTAAACTCAAGGGTTAATTAAAACTCTTATTCAAATAATGAAGGTAAAGAGGGTACACATGATAAAGTAACACTAGTAGCACGTGTAAAAATTATGCAAGGTCAAGTTAACTAGCAGTTTGAATTACCTAGAGCAATAAGAATTTCATGTAGAGTATTATGACTTCCATGCAAGATATGAGAACATAAGGTTATGCCATATGGCATACACGCTACCCTATATGTAATAGTTAAACTAGTATAAACTAAACTCAAGGAATAATTATAACTTTTGTTCAAATAACAAAGGAAAGTCCCCATTAATATATAACCCTTGAGGGATGAATGTAAGTGAGACCATGAGATACAAATATTTAAGAGACATGTTTAGGAAGATAGAGATATTGTATGAGAAATATTGTATGTAGTGATGTATGAAGCTATGATTTATGAATGAAGATAAAAGTAATTATGGAGTCAATATGTTATTCTTACATGTGAGTATTTGTTTGCTAATAATGTTTCTCTTTACATAGTCTAATTATTTTTCCTATAGTCTATTTTTTGTGCAAAAATTTCATGTCTAGGCTAAACATGATGGGGAATGGAACTCCTACACCTCATGGAGCACACTAATGTTTTTCCTCGGTGTGATAGGCAAAAGCGGGGTGGTGTATTTTATCTTTGCACATCAAGATGGTGTAGGATCCCTTGAAAAATAATATTGGAAGGTGGTAAAATAGATTCACAACATTTACATGTGTGTGATTTCAATTGTAATTTACATTCATCATTATGTAAGTGTGACACATCATCTGTGTGAAAACTAATCTTTGTTTCTATTTTTAATAATATTATTTTGGGATGAATGACATCCGAGTTACCATTTGATATTGTTTTAGAGACTTGGTAGTGTCTTCCACATTTCTAATTGTCTTTCCTTTTATTTATTTTTGAATTAAATATCTTCTTCCCTTCTCCTCTACGTAACTTCACTATTACCCTTTTCCTTTCTTTCCATTTTGATTTTCCATTCTTTTATAACATAGGAAAGATTAAAGTTAGATTTAAGGTTTATCATCTAATATTTCAAAACTCTAACTCCACCTTTTACCCTAACTATTTTTTATTGGAACACATCATATATTGAACAATTTATTATTGAAAAATACATATGGTTAAAATAAATGGGTGATTTATGGTATTCATGACCCAATCTTTATACCGGTTAAAACATGATTTAAAAGACAAAATATTTGTTGTGTAAAATAGTTACATATCAGAAATATACAATAACAATGTGAAATTTAAGAACAAGTAGTAATAATACTAACAAGAGTCAGCTGATCATCATATAAAGGAAGGTAAATCCAAAAATAAGTCTCCCCGAAAGAGGACCCATGGTTATTCACCTATCTTGAGCTTGAGAATTATCATATAGAGGTAGAGGAAACATGATTATCCATTTGGGTGGTAGACAAACAATCATTATAACATCACTATGATGCACTAGAAATGACACCAAGAAATACAAATAGAAAATGATTTTTGAGGTAGTGGCTCTAATCCCTCCACTAAGGAGGTGGGGTGAAGAAATGACCATAAACAAGTGAAGAAAACTTGTTACAAGAGTGGATCTTCCCATGCCTAGAAAAGGGATGGGGAGGGTAAAAAAATAGTGGATATTATGGATTTCTCATCAAGGTGCACATATAAATCCCACAATGATTGAGAATATCTCACAAGTGCTGGAACTTAAGAGCCAACTTCTATTCATGTGATTATATTTGAAGAAAAATATAAGACATAACAACTTTATCGTTAAATGAGAATTACTATGAGATAGAATCATTATTGAAAAGATATTTTTTGTATTTTTAGAGCTTAAATAAAATAATATCTTGAGAAACATTTCATAACATTTTTATGTATATCAACCACTATGAGTTATACTCAAATTAACCCATTCTCCAATTTATGGGTTTTGGGTGATTGGGCTAGAACAACATGTACATTTCAAGACATAATTAGATCAAGAATAAGTCTAGATAATATGTTTGAATTATTTAGGTTGAGTATAATAAGGGAATTTTGGGTTGTGGTATATAATATGCTTGAATCATTCTCTGAGAAGAAGACCTTGGTAAATAAGACACTAATGGAAATGGGTGGTTTCAAGATCAACATTAGAATTCCAAATTTGATTGAGGTGATTAAGCCATGGTTATGGTGAATATTTAAAGTTCCATACTTATAAAAATTAATTTTGTAATTATGTGCTTGATAATTAGATCTTTGGTCTATATCCCTTAATTATGAATCACACACACAAACAAAGCATACATGCATTATCATTCCCTCTCGTAGGGCTTGCAAATACTCATCATTCTCCCATTCTGCTATTGATACACCTAAATAACTGATATAAATGATTATTAAAATATTTAACCTCTTTTAGGACTCTCTCATGCCTCTCATTCTAGATTATATCCTTTAGACACTACCATGTATATAGTAGGACACTAATGCCAAACACTAATGTTTAGAGCTAGGAAATAGTGTCCTCTACTTCTCAATGGTCAATTTTTATAAGCTTATCATAATTCACATCTCTAGGTAAACCTTAATGTAAAACATTATCCCATGGAAAGGTATAAAATAAAATCAAACACTCTTATTTACTCCACTCTCACTGGAAACATTTCCAATCACTTGACTCCTACTTGGAAATAACAAGGCACACTTGATCTCCATCTCTAAATATATAGCAAATTTTCCATAAACTTCCATAAACAAGGAGAATAAATTAGAAACAAACCCAAATAAGGTATGAATAAATAAAAATCTTCCAAGATAATCCCAAACCAATTTAAAAAATTTCAAAGTATTACCAAGTGTTATCAAGCACCTATATACCAAAGGGAACTTCAAGGGTTTATATTTACAAGCACTCACTTAGGTAATTTACTTCAACACTCTATATATCATAAAGATAACATTCTATCAATAGTTATACTTGCTATTTATGTTGAGTTATGAGGGAAAGCATAGGGGGATGGATTTCTATATCACATTCTTACTTGTATAAGCACTATGAGAGATACATGGAATTTGAGCCCCTCATTTGGGAAATGTAGTGTAGCGATTGGTCAAAATCAATAAGGGGGTTGGCCACCAAGAGAAATCCAAATACAACACATACAAAACCATTTTTTGTTATCTAATTGTGTGATTTAAATTATACTGAGGATAATTAGGGTTTTGATCATTATGGTTATATGTGCAAAGATTTTGGAAATAACAAAAGTGCCGAAAGGATATACATTCAATGAAAAAGAAACATAGTTTGAATAGAAGTTAAAAAGTAGCATTGAAAACTATCACCAAATAGGAAAATAGAACCTAGGACCTATGTTTGAACTCGGAACTAGTTTCCGAGAAAGATTTCAGGGTCTAGAATCTAATATTAAGCCCATTACAATCTTTTTAACCTAACTCTAGATCCAAAACATTTGTAAGAAGTCTAGAAAGCTAAGTCAACCAATATTCTTATGCATTACTAAATTTTGGTATGTGATTAATATAATAATATTTATTTATTACATTTACATGTTATTTAATATCTTAATCTCACTATATTTATTAATAAAATATGATTATAACTTAGTCTCTAGATTCTAACCTAATTAGGATATTACCCACTTTCTATATATTCTAATTTGGATGAAATCATTTAGTGTATCTCTTTATTGATCTTACACACATTCTAAACTTAGGGTTTGTCCCTACATGATTGACCTCCTTAGGTTTCTCTTATTCATTACATTTTTTTGCCTTTGTTGAGGTTAATATGGGATTATATTCTCAAAGACCTAGTTTTGGGGTTTCAAACAACACTTATATGCCTCAACATCCAATTGGTTTTCTTCTCATACCTCCATGTGTAACTCCTTTGACTCTTGTTGTGACTTTCTCTTATAATAACACTAGTGAGAAACCACGTATCGATAATGTTAATAATATCTATATGTATGAGGATAAAAGTGATGTTTTTGACTATATATTTGGGTATTATGATGAGATTTACGTGATTAAAATATAATCTAAGCCCATTAAACTCATACCATACATTTAGGATATGAATACCAAGTAATTAAGGACAAAAATACCTACATAATGGTGATATATACTCAAACCATGAAATCCCCTTTAGTTAGGGTTACCATGTGTGCATATCTAGTGATGATGATATGACAAAACAATATAATAACCATGATGATAGAATTTATGAGAGTGATAATTATATAGTGAAAATGGATACTCTTCAACTCTAAATATCCCCTCTCTTAAATCTAGACTTACCTAAAAGGATACCCGACACCCTCTTGATGAAGTTATATTTCCACATTATACCGACACACACAATAAAATAAGTGATTGTATTATCTCTCCCTCTTATCTATAAATGAAAAAGGAAACAAATGATTCTACCCTCTCTCACTCTTTTCTTGAAATGAAAAATGAAATTTTTACTTGTGAGGTTACTTCTTCTTCTATTACAATAACAAATGAAACCAATGATTTTGATTCCTTTATCTCATCTTGAAGTAAAAATAATGATAATTATTGTGAGGCTTCTATTGATTCTCTTGAACTAGAAAATAATATGGAAGCTTCCTATCCATCTCTATATGTGGTTAAAAATTCAAGTGATATATATGATTCTAGTGATGATTATTCCTTAGAATATAGATGTAATAATAAAATTTTATGTCATACATCTAGTACCATACCTATTACAACTACGAAACCTTCTAGTGTTACAAGTGATTACATCCTTATATCACCTTCCCTGAATGGACTAGTGTTTCCATGAAAATAATCAATGATCAAGGCCATCCCTCTCATTTGTTCCATGATATTGCTCAAAAAAAAGTAAGGGTCCCCCTCTTGATCATTCAAACTTACATATTCAATCTACAAATGTTATGGGAAATGACATTTTTATAATGATATCCTAGAATCTATTCAAACATTACATACAAATTTTTGAAATAAAATTAAATATATGATACTAGAGATCAAATCACTCAAGGAAAATATTGTACATCTAAAGAATCCAAAACAAGCTTATGTCCACTATATCCCTATGCCCAATCTTGACATAAAAAAAAATCATCTCCCATATAGGTTAATAAACAATATCAAAC
Organism: Taxus wallichiana var. yunnanensis; assembly: GCA_018340775.1. Lineage (NCBI taxonomy): Eukaryota > Viridiplantae > Streptophyta > Pinopsida > Cupressales > Taxaceae > Taxus > Taxus wallichiana. The sequence continues at coordinate 187,839,706 of CM031236.1, forward strand.
TATGTATACTAATAAAGGAAAAAAGTTATAAAGTTAGTCTCCAAGATATATCTTACAACTCAAGTCAAGTTAAAGTGCTATATAGAGGAAAAAAATTTCATTATCCATGTAATCAAACTTGGGTAATAACACAATTACATAAAAGAACATCCCTTTTATTTGAAAACTTTAGTGGTAATTTAGATGAAAATTTGAAAAAATTATGGGATAAGTGGCTAATCACATTGCCTCCTAATTAATATCATCCTCTACATCAAATTTAAAGAATAAAAGGTGAAGTGTTTTTCAATTATCATGACATCAATGGAAATCATGAAAATGAATATTATGCTTTATAATTAAAACTAAGGTGAGTTGAGCGTATGAGAATTATCTCATTTGATATGACATCTTCTCAATTTTGATTTTATTCTCTAATGCATCATTTTATGAAGGTTGAGTCATCCTTTGATGCCCCTTCATGGGAACCATTTATCCATAAAAATTATACAAATGGTGCATATTGGAGAATATTTTATTATATCATACCCCTTACTAGTCCTAATCTATAAAATGATCAAAGTGTTGAATCTAGAAAGAATGCATGGATACAAAAATATACAAACTTTGAGTAAGAAAAAATACCATGATGGTACAAAATGTGAATAATTCTACAAATATCCATATCATACAATTACACAAACATATATTCAAATAGATCATAATGCTTACATTGCATTACTGCAAAATAAAATGAATAAGAATGCTATTAGTCTATCTCAATCAACCATGTAGATGTGCCAAGGTGAATTATTATTAATCAACATCGTCTCCATAGTTGATAATGATTTATTTAACAATATATGCACTATGAAAAATATAAATAGTTAGAATATAATTATGTTAAAGGTCAATATATGAGAGAGAGTGAGCACGAGGATTGAAACAGAATGTGTGCACATCAAAAAGTTACACTCGAATGGAAACTTGAGGTAGCTCCAAGAAAAAATAAGTAATTAATCACCAAGAAACTATGCATGCAAAAAGGGTCTACTCATTCTCATAGATCAAATAAAGAAGTACATATAAGAGTGTTGTGTAACTCCCATGCCTGGAATTGTCATACTCCTAAAATAGGAGAGGGGATTTACAATCTAAGAATGGAATGTAACTCCTATATGACATATGACACAATGACACATTTGATAGGTTATATCAAAGAATATATCATACATCATATAACTTCTAATGACTCACTTAAAGACCTATGAATCACCTAAGTAAGATGACTCACCATGAGTGAGGGAAATTCACCTAATTAATAAATAAAAGATGAAAAATATCCCTCACACTAACACCTCCCTTCATCAAATCTTGGGATGAGGAATAGAAAGTCAAAAAGAGAAATAGGTCCCAAAGCTACGCATGATGAGGTAACAATATACAACAAGGATCTCAAGTAATGGAAGAAAACCAAGTGTAAAAAATATCCAATTACAAGAGATAAAATAATCCTCTAACCAAATAAGAAATATGCATCGTATGGGTCCCAAAAATAAAAAGGCTTGAAAACAATCTTTCTAGAAGAAGAAGAAGAGGGAAAAAGAGAGCTATCCAACTTCCCTAGAAGATGTAACTGCATGAAGCCATCCTATATCCTGCAAATAATCCTCTTGGAGTGACTGTGGATCAAAAGTAGATGCAATGGAGAGTGAACCACCATGGAAGGAAGAGTGAAACAGCCAAGTGTTTGATGGATATCTAACCAAGGTGTGGTTCCTATTCAAGGAACTATGGTCCACAAGTAAGGTAGAATTTACAACATATCCATTAGGGAATGGTGAATCTAAAGCAACAATGAATAAGTAAAGTGGAGTGTTATGTAAATGGGTAGAATAATTCCCAATGTTTGATGAGTCCTGAATCAAGGTGCCTGCTCCATGAAAAGTATGTGGTGGAATAGAATTAGGTGGATCTAAAAGTAACTCCTCAAAATATAGAAGGTGATAAATAGATGGTGTATGAATTTCCTCATCACTACAATGATAATTTGTGCTAGAAGAGAATTCCTCATCATCATAAATATGATTAAGTTCAAAAGTTTCATCAAGTATATGTGAATCAGACGAAGAAGTTGAAGAAGGGACAAAGTGGAATATAGAATATAGATGAGTATGATGATCAACTAAACCAACTACAATGATAGTGTCACTATGTAATTATTTGATGTATATTGAATCCATAGTGATCTCAACCTACATGCCTTGACTAAGATGAGTAATATGATATACTTGATAGGAGATTGGTTTAAAGTGAATGAATATTACAAACATTGTTAAATGTTCCACCACTCACTTCAACATACCCTCTCCTAAAAATAAAAGTATAAGTGTCATCACCTATTTGAATAGAAGACATGTCACATGGATCTAATGAAGTGAAATCCATGTGTGACAAGGCCATATGATGAGCTACACCAGAATCAATGACCCATGTAAGAGTTGGTGGCACAACTATAACTAGAGATATTCTCTTTATTTTCTCCTTTCATGATCCATTCTCTTTCTCTTTCCCTTTTCCATTTTCATCAGCCTTTGAGGATTCATGAGTTGATGAAGATGGGTTGATAGACTCAGGTACTCCTATGGTGTTCTAATAAAAAATAATCTTGAGAAGGGAAATTTTTTTCTTCAAACATTTATTTTCATCATACCTACATGTGTAATACCCACATTTTATCTTCTATTTCATAGGCTTAAAAATAGAAGACGAAGTGGAAGAATTTGGTTTTGTGGTGGGTTGTTCTTTCCCATTCTCTTGATCCTTGTTGTTCGATTTCTTCTCTTTTGAAGGATTCTATTTATCATACCTCACAAACAAAGCATGGGATTTAGTGGATTTTAGAGCACCCATTTGAATTATTTTGTCTTGTTCCTGGGTAAGGTCAATAAAAAATCATCAAAGGAGAGCATTTTCCATTGTGCACCAAGTTCCCTTTTAGTTACATGGAAGGTAGAGATAAAAATAGAATACTCAAGACCTAGTTTGACGAGGAAAAAGAGTAAGTTGTGAGTCATTTTTGTCAATTCGACATTATTTTAATTTCAATCTCATAGATTTAAATTTGGTGAAGAATTCCTAAAGTGTGTTAAAAATTCTAGGGATAAGACTAATAAGCTCATTTTCCAGTTCATGCCCTCTCATTTCATCATGTTTTCCAAAGAGTTGTTCTAAGGTGTCCTATACATCCTTGGGTGTTTTGGTAGAAGTTATATGAAAGTGCCTATCTGGTGACACAGAAGGACAAAAAAACCCATAAGCTTCATCACATAAGTCAAACCATTTCTCTTTTTCTGCAACATTTGTTGGTTGATTTTGTAAATCCATAGTTATCCAATAAAGCTTCTTGTTTTGCAAGATGAGTGACTTAAAATTTATTCATTTGTGATAGTTGAAGGGAGTAAGAAAAAAACTGAATTTAGATCCATGGAAGATTAGATTGGGTGAGAAAATGAAGGTGGAAAGAAGGAACCACACAAGTTTTACACCCCCTATTTACGATATTTTATACTTAGTGCATTGATTACATTGAGGCACATTTTTGTGACTTGAAACAATTGGCCACTCACCTTTAAATTGGTGAAAAATCATGAAAATGTGGAGATAATAATAAGTTTAATTGTATACAATGAAACAACACTGTAACAAGCACAAAAAAGGCCAAAAGCAAGCAAAAAGGTAAAAAAAAACAAGTTTCATGTGAGAAAAAATGTCTCACATTGCAGGTAGAGGGGCTTCTTGTTACAAGGTTATGGAGGACACACTCACTAACCCACAAGCATTAATAAAAGCACAATAAGGTTACAAAAAAACTTCTGGAATGCAAAAGACCTCCCAAAATTCCACATAAGCCCCCAAAATAGCCTTAAATCTTCACAATAGCCTCCAAAAACATGTTAGTAAAAATGCCCAATAACCCTAGTTTTAGAGTTTTCCCAGCTGCCTTAGTCTAATTTGATCAACACAAAATTTAAACTAGGACCTAATTTGTAAATAAAACTTAATTAACTAACAATATGATTAATTTAATTAATATAGGCTAATTTAAAAGAGATTAAATACATTAACCTAATTTAAATTTTGAGTTAAATTTAAAACTTAATAAGAGGGGAAAAGGGAAATTTCCTAAAAACTAAGGAAGAGGATGAAAGGAAAAGATAAGGGGAGGAGCTCGGGCTTGGATTGGTGAGCCACGTTACAAGGCAAGCTTAGTAAATGGATAAGGATGAGTAATGGTAGGTGGAGTCCGCAGCTAGGGCCTGCCAAGGAATCATCTTAGGATCGATGTCGGTGGACATGCTTTAAGGAGATGGGGTGGAGCCAAAAATAAGTGAGCAGGGAAATGGATACGATGAAATGAACTCATCACGAGAGATTGGAACAAGGTCGTGTAAATTTGAACACAACACAAGGATCCGACATGGAGATAAATAGAGCCTAGAGATGGTGATGGTGGAGAGATCAAGAATATCTTGGCCAGACAAGATACAAAATGGCATGGTAGGGAACGAGCTCAGAGAGCTTGTTAGTGGAGGATATTTATTTTCCTTGTATTTTTTTATATACTTTGAGATTTCCTACACTCATGGGACATGCTTGCATAGTTGTAGCAGTTGTATTGAGTTAGCTTACTAGTTAGGTGGAGTTAGCTTACCAGTTGTGTTCATTCAACTCACTAGTTGTGTGGAGTCAACTCTACTTCTAGTATCAATTAGTGAGAGTTATTCCCCACTGATCTAGGAGGAGGTTTCACTTCACCACCTATATGTACTTGAATTGCATTAGTTCTATCTCATGGAAAATATGAAGCATATACAACATTGAGTTGATTTAGAGCCATTCTTTCCTTGTGAATTCTTGATCATAATGCATCTTATTGCTAGTTATTTTGATTTATGAAATTGTTCGAACATTCATTTTCATAAGAGATCCTCCCGAAACTCTAATATGGTATCAGAGTGATTCTGGTGATATATTTACCATTACAAATTTATTTGTAGTTTTCGAATACTTCATTTGTGAAACTAACAATTCATGTGTAAATAGATCTGACTCTGTTTGACAAGTTGAGGGTTGTCAAAAGTTTTAGGGGTCTACAAAATATTCAAAATAATTTTTTTAGGGTTTTTTTGAGAAATTTGTGTGGTGCCTTGGTCTTTGCATTACATGTTTCATCCACGAATCAGCTTGAATCTTGGTTCTTGGGGTAGATCGTTTGGTTCATATTAGAGGTGGCTCATTTTTGTCCTAGTGTTACATGTGACACATATGGAAACAAACCAAGCTCAAACATTATGACTCTGTGCTTCACCATTTAACTTGGTCTATGCATATCCGAATCAAGTGGATCTTACCTATCTAAAATTGTCCTATAAATATTTCACCACCGATTTTTCATCCTTTGGTACTTGGTACCTTGACCTAGGTTTCCATGACTCCCCTGCCTCTTGGAATGAAACTATGTTTAGATCTAGCTTGACTCATCTCTATCCCGATATCTCTGTGCTAGTTTGACTATGTGCATGAACTCTTAAATGAGATCATTCCATAGAACCTATGCGCTAACCTCCACTCACCGTTTCTCATCCAACCTTCCTGGTTTGTTGGCTTGGTGGATTGATATAGACCATTTCTTAGTTCTGCCCAACCTTGTCAAGCTTCATTTCTACATGCATTCTTAGAATATCAAAACCCAACATAGAGATCAGATTGGTTACTGTCTTGAGGGGGAATCGATGTTGCACAATTTTCTTGGATCGACCTACACATTTTCTAAGATCGAGATAAGTTCAAGTAACTCGACCCGCAAAATTTTTCGTGGATCAGATTTGGAAATTCTAATATGATTGGCTTGTGATGAGGGCCAAAACAATTCATGCCCAACAATCCAAGATTATGTACCTCGGCTATGCCTTTATACAAAAAAATGCAAGGGTCCTTGAACATTCGGTCTCCATTTTCGTCCGAGCCTTGCCCCTCCATAATAGCTACATTATTTTCACACAGATCGTGCCCTAACTCACCACATCTTACTCACTCAATCACGATGGATCTTTAGACAACTAGGTGATTATTTTTTGGCTTATGTGTTTAGGGTTAATGTATAAGGGGAAACTCACTTTTATTGTTTTTTCTATAAAAAAAATATCATTGGCATTATAAAGGAGGAAACTATTATTATTTTACTTTTTTAAACCTTGTATCTTCACTCGATGAAGATGAAGGGTGGGGCCCGAGGTTAGCGGGGAGTAAATTCCCCCTCACAAGCTAAAACATTATGGTCTTTATTATTTTCCGGTTCCAACAAGTATACACATGACCCCCTTTCCTCTCGTTTCTGGCATTTTTAAAATTAGTTTGCAAAATTTTAGTTAAATAAGCCATTAGTTACGGGAAATGGTTTTTGCTATATCTTTTGACTAGTAGCTCGGATTTGAGTGTCGTTTTAGGAAAAAGTTCATGCTTTCTTGTACTCTTCATGATGGTTGTATTTTTTTTGTAAACCCACAACTTTATAAAGTGCCACTTTTTGGGGGCTCTTGCAAAACTCACTAGGGACTTGTACTTTTTGCACTAAGTTATAAAGTGCCATCTGGGATAATTTTTGGGGTTTATCTACATTATGGAGTTTCAATTTCACCATTATATTATTATGATTAATAATGAGTTGAATTAGAGCCATTCATACCTTGAGAATTATTGATCATATTGCATCTTATTGTTAGTTATTTCGATTTCTACAATTATTCATGCATTCATTTTTCATCAGAGATCCTCCTAGAAACTATAATAAAGTGATTTTTTTAGGGTTTTTATTAGAGTTTATGAGAGGATCTCTGATGAAAAATGAATGCACAAACAATTGTAGAAATTGAAATAACTAACAATAAGATGTAATATGATCAAGAATTTACAAGGCAAGAATGACTCCAAATCAACTCAATGGTGTATATGCTCCATATTCTCCATGAGATAGACTGATGCAAGTCAACTACAAATAGGTGGTTAAAGTGAAACCTCCTCTTAGATAAATGGGAAATAAATCTCACTAACTGATACTATAAGTAGAGTTGACTCCACACAACTAGTGAGTCTGATGAACACAACTGGTAAGCTAACTCAACCTAACTGGTAAGCTAACTCAACACAACTACTACAACTAAGAAAGCATATCCCATGAGTGTAGGAAATATCCAAGTAAATAAAAAATACAAGGAAAAATAAATATCCTACAAGAAAAGAGCTTGACAGAGAAGAAAAATATCGCTATAGGGAAGGAGGCCCAAAAAAATTAAGGGGACAATGGGATGAGTGTCCAAGCCCGAGGTGGCTTGGTCAAACAACATAGATCTCAAGTGAGGTCGAGGTGTGAGGGGGAAAGCTCAATATTTATTATACATGAGAGTGGTGAGGGAGAGCGATGAGGGTCATCAATCCTCACTATTAATAATGTCAATCCAGGGCTAGTGTCCGATGGCTATATACATTAAGAGAAGAATATATTTGGAAAACAACTCCTTTAAACACAAACCAAACTTGCATAAAATAAATCACACTTACGAAATTTAAAGGCACACTTGCAGAAATAAAGTTTGCATGAAATAAATCACACTTGCATGAAGGAAATCAAACTTGCAGGAAATAAAAACACACTTGCATAAATTGAAATTGTTGAATTGGAAATAAACATAATTAAACAAAACACCTGCAGGTTCACAACAAACTGAATTTTCACAATACAAAGATAAAAACAATACAATAGAATGAATTACAGAGAAATGAATAAACATAAACATAAATACACAGATCCATCTTCCTTGAAATGAGTGGCCAACTCATTCCTTGGAAAATGATTTAAATCATACTTTCAAGATTTTAAAACTACAAAATATTTGAGAGGAAAGAACAAATCTTTATTTCTTGGGAGAAGGAATTACATATCTCAGTGTGGAAGGTTGCATTTATAATTCATACATCCAACCAACTCCTTATTTTAGGAAATAAAATCTGATCTTATCTTTATTCCAATCCTAACAACTAAGATCTCCATCTCCACAAAATATGGAGAGAGATATATTATTGGAGTCAAAGTCTTATCTCACTTGTTTTAGGAAGATTTGCTCCCAAATCTTCTCCTTGCTTTTCGGTAACAAGAATCACAATGATTTTATTCTCCTACATTATTGGAAGGAGGTTTTTCCTCAAAAGATGATTTTGACCAAATACCTTTCCCGGATTTTCCATTTGACTTTGTTATTTTTGATTGTGGAACTTTTGATGCTTGTCTAATACACTTTTTCCTCGAACATAGTTCACTAAAAGTTAGATATCTCTTCATTGGTAAAACCTATAGAAAATATGAATGAGATTTTTGTTAAACACATTTCTATGAACAAAACCTATTTTAGAGTTTCCGTTTGACTTTTTTGTTTCTGTTTATGGAATTTTTAGTGCTCATTTGATACACTTTTTCCTAGACTGCAGCTCACTAAAAGTTATATTTCTCTTCGTTGGTAAAATGTGTATCAAATATGAATGAATTTTTTTATTAAAAACATTGCTATGAACAAAAACCTCTCATATTTTCTGTTTGGACTTTTTGTTTTTGTTTATGGAACTTTTAGTGCTCATTTGATACACTTTTTCTTCGTCCGTAGCTCACTGAAAGTTATATTTCTCTTCATTAGTAAAACCTATAGAAAATATGAATGAGGTTTTTGTTAAAAAATTTATATGAACAAAAACATCTCTCGATTTCCCATTGGATTCTTTGATTTTTCACAATTCCTCAAAAACTGTCATTCTATTGATGTAGGTTCCGAGCTAACGTTACTCTATTGATGTAGGTTCCGAGAGCTAATTCCAATGGTTTCGGAGCTAAATCCAATGGTTTCGAGCTAACATTACTTGTTGATGTAGGTTTTAGAGCTAAATCCAATGGTTCTAGAGCTAACTCCAATAGTTCCTGGAGCTAACATTGCAGGTTCTAGAGCTAACTTTGCAGGTTCTAGAGCTAACTCTAATGGTTTCGAGCTAACTAAAACAACTATAACTTTTGCATGCGATCTCGGATTGAGATGATTCTTTTTTGAACTTGCATAATTTTTTGAGAGAAATATGGATATGAAATCATATTTGAGTTTAGATTTACTATTCATGATCAGTTCCATTTTTCCCAATACTAGCATTATCTTTCCTTTATGGCCTGCATACACAAGACTTTGCATCTTTTCCCAAATAATCAATAGGATTAGTCAACAAAATAGATAAAAATATTTCTAAAGAATGAACAAGATATATATCCTATATTCTATCTTAAGAAAACTATAAGTTCCTAGATTACATTTGAATCCATTTTCAAGGGTAACTTGGAAGGACAAAATAATGTTAATTTATGGCCAATTTATGGCCTCATCGAGAGTTAGGGTCAAGCTTGAGGTGGCTTGGCCTGCAAATCAATAAGAGATTGAAGGGTAGATCTCACCGCTAGAGTGAGCTGGTCTTGAGACAAAGATTAGTAGGGGTGAGGATATAGAGATGAGGAACAAGGGTGGTAGGGGTGCAAGAGAGGGATGGAAGAGTAGAAAACCACGAGGACCCTATACCTCAAAATTCAACCTACACACATAAAAATCTAAAACACACCATACTTACACACAAAAATATTAATCCAAATTAATGCAAGTAGCATAAAGTAAAACCGATTAAAAACTTGTACAAGGAACTAATAAAATCACGAAACCGAGAGTAGTAAGAAACAATCAAATATGAGTGAAACAATTATTGACAACATAAATTTGATACCATAAGGGAGAGAGTGAGCACGGGGATCAAAATAGAATGCATGCACATCAAAAAATTTACACTCGAACAAAATCATGAGGTAGTCAAAGCAACAAGCAAACAATTAATCACCAAGAAATTATGCATGCAAAAAAATGGTCTACTCATTCTCATATATCAAAAAAATAAGTACATATAGGAGTGTTGTGTAACTCCCATATCTAGACTTTTCATGCTTTCAAAATAGGATAGGGAGTTACAATCCAAGAATGGAATGTAACTCCCATATGACATATAAAACAATGATGCATATGATAGATTTTATGATAGAATCTATCATACGTCATATAACTCCTAATGACTCACCTAAAGACCTATGATTCACCTAAGTGAGATGAATCATAATGGGTGAGGGAAATTCACATAATTAATAAATAAAATATGAAAAATATCCCTCACACCAACACAATATTCAAGTTACAATAATTTAGGATTGTTTAAGACTACCTTGTATTAGTTATGAGTTATTCATATCCCATAATATTTATTATTAGGTATAAAACACTAGTTTCAGTTGCACCTTAGTAATATTATCATTATTTTTTTAAATGAAATTTTAATTTTCAGCAAGACGAAGGAGAAGCACTTAGTACACTTGAGACAATTGTTGTAATGTTTATTTTAGGAAATGTTTCTCCTAAATTTGAATAAATACAACTTCATAAAGGAAGAGTTAGTGTGATTTAGATTTGTGATATTTCAATAAGGATTAACGATGGATCTAGATACGGTGAGAACTATTTTTGAATGGCCATCACTATAGTGCACCTTTGAAGCATGATGTTTCCATGGTTAATGAACATTTATAATGAATTCATGAAATAATTATGTGATATTTGTGCACATACGACAATGGTGATGAAGTGTGATAAGGATTGTTATGGGTTGTTGATGCATGATAGAGTTTATTTTTTTAAGAAGAAGGTGATAAAACAACCAATGTTGGTACCGACTTATTTCAACAAAGTGCATCACATAGATTTTGATGCTTATGACACATAAATTGGAGTTTTGATGAGTCAAGAAGGTGAGCCCATTTCTTACTTTAATTATAAATAATTCCATGCTTTCGTGTAAACCTTTAAGAAGTGGGGCACTATCTATTGCCAAAAGAATTCTTATTATACATGGATCACTAATATCTATAATTTATAAATAGTTGAGGTAAACTAAATAAAAGACACGAAATGAGTAGACTTTTGAAAATTTACTTATTCATCTTGAAACACACGAGTGGGAATATAATAAATTTATAGGTGCATTGAGTAGAATATGTGTCTTGTTGACCGATATGCATGTGGAGGTCATATGATTTCATCGTAGGGAGTTATATGTGGAGGGTAAGGATTTTAAGGATGCATGAAAGGCATGGAAAAAACCTATGAGTGTAGAGAGAGTTCCCTAGTTGAGTTATTTTCTATAAGAGAGTTTTCTTTTCAAAGGAACACAATTGTGAATACCTAAGGAATCTATTTGAGACAATTTGATCAAAGGAAAACACATTAGAGGATTGCATGGTTACTTTGGTGTTGAGAAAACATTGACATAATTGAATGAAAGGTATTTTTAGTATTTCATGACCGTGGTTATGCACATATGGGCCTATAAAAAATGTGTGACCCACTTTATGACATCACGGGTGCGGTGAGAAAAGTACATTGCGAGAGATTATGGCTATAACATTTATGATGTTGACATGGTTCCACGTGGATGAAATACTTACAATCGTATCTATTAGAGATATAAGTTTTATGGTCGTAAGGGTTATGCCCATATGGTTACCTTTTTAAATAAAAAATCATGTATTCATTGCTTGTTTCACTTTTGGAAAATGTGAGATAAGAGAGTGTTGAAGGAATTGAGGGCATAGAAAGAGTGGATTGGTGTTGAGGGAAATGGTTATAATGACTATGAATTTGGTAATAATATCACATATTAGTCAATGAATGGAAGTTACATTGTTAAATTTGAAGACCCTTTTTCAAGATCCATTTTTCACACCCATTTTTAATAACCATTTTTAACATTTCATTTAGAAAATGGGTATTTAAATTTAATACAAAATGTGTTTTTGGTTTCAATTTAGGTTGTGTTTTTAGTTTCAATTTAGAATGTGTTTGTAGATTCATTTTTTTATTGTGTTTTTATTTTGAATTCAAATTGTGTTTTTAGATTCAATTCGGACTTTGTTTTTAGTTTCAATTTAGACACTATTTTTCTATCAATTCAGGACTCTACTTTTTAGTTTCAATTCAAATTATGTTTTTAGTTTCAATTAGAACTATGTTTTAATTTTAATTTAGACTGCGTTTTTAGTTCCCATTTGGATTTTTTTAGTTTCCATTCATCTTGTGTTTTTATCTTCAATTGGGATTGTGCATTTAGATTCAATTTTGATTGTGCTTTTAGTTTCATTTTATATTTTAGACTATGATTTTAGTTTCAATACATATTGTGTTTTAATTCCCATTCAGCCTTGTATTTTTGGTTCTCATTCATATATGTTTTATCTTCAATTCATAATGTGTTTTTTTAGTTTCATTTTAGACCGTGTTTTTAGATTCAATTCGATTATATTTTAGCCTTGATTTTTAGTTCCCAACCAACACATGTTTTTAGTTCCTATCGAGTGATTTCCAAGATTGGGAGGATCACTTTGGTTCAATTAATGCATTGTTTGGGAAAGAGTTAAACAATTTGACTAAGAGATGTTGTACGTGAGAAACCGACACATAAGATTAATGCAATATTAATATATAACAACAACTATACCAACCACATGAATATATCACAATAGAGGTGTACATATAGGAGAGTGAATGTGCAACTACTCCTAAAATAGTGGACAACAAACCAAGAATAGGAATGGGAGTTACATTCCTAGAATATCTCGGTCACATGGTCAACCGGTCAAGTGTAATTCCTATGAAACACTAACCTAATAATGAAAGCAATGTAACTCCTATGATACATGAAACCTATGTATGACACATGCCACATAAGAAAGCATACCCATGAGAGTACAAATACTCCATAGGTGTAGGAATAATCCTAATAAAATAATAAAAGGAAAATAATATCCTATATTAACTCCCCTTAAGCATAACTAAGGTGGGTAGAAGAAATGGATCTCGACAATAAGGCCCGATGAGTTACCCAAGTAAAAACAAAATATAGGGAAAATTTTAAGGCTCCCTAAAACAAATTCGTAGAAATTGGTTGGCGAATATGTGAAAATTGTCTTTCACGTGAATGAAAAATATGAAGACATCATGACATCTTTATTAAATTCTACCAAATCTTATCTTTTTATATGCTACTAGCTGATAACATAGTTTATGCTATTGAATGACAACATATTGTATGTTGTTGGCGGTAGCATAAAAAAAGATACCGGTCGGTAACATATTTTATGCCACTTGCCGACAACATATAATATGTTGTCGGTTGGTAGCATAAAATATGCTACCGAATAAAATTTATATGCTACCGAATGGTAGCATTTTATATGCTATCAGTCGAAAACATACTATATATTGTCATCCGGTAAGCATAAACAAAATGCCAATGCCGACCGTGTTAAGGCAAATTTTGTGAATTCTATTTCGCGGGAATGTCGAGTTACCCCTAAAATTAACTTGCACCTAGAAAAATTTGGTGACCTGGTCCTAATTCCTACTCTAAAATTCACCAATTTCAAAATTTAAAACCCAAATATTTGTGAATTAACAAAGATTTGCCACTAAATTTTTCCCGAGAAAATATCATAAAGTGGAGAAAAGGAGAAAACCCGTACAAAAACTCCCCTCTAAAAAAGAGAGAATGGAATTGCATAGAATATCTCCTTCAGTAGAAAATACCCCTAAAAGAACATAGAGAAACCCCTAAAATAAAGTAGAGATGACTAGCCACCCCCTAAGAAGATGAAGCCTCATGAAATCCCAAAAATCATGAATCTAAAGAATCCTACTATTAGTCATGGAATCAATGAAGACTAAATATAAATCTATATTTTTAGTTGCTTTGCATTGAAATACTGATGATCGGAAGAAGAGGTGATGAATAAAGTCTTGAGATGTTTCTCAACAAGTGGTCGAGAGAATACATCTAGAGAAGCAGATGGAGGGGTCTCGAGATATTAATCAAATAGTGGTGGAGAGAATATATCAAGAGATGCATAAAAATTCTACCAAGATATGCAAAGTGAGTCCACAAAAATATTTGAATTATTTGGTAATTAGAGCTTTCAGGAAATAGATCCTATAAAAATGAAGAACCCTTCCATAGAGAATCATCGAAATATTTTGAAGAAGAAACATTGAAATATAAAGGAGTAACATGAGATGGGAGAAACTCCATGATAAAATCATGGTGAAAATAATATCTAGAATATCTTAAGGAGAAACTATAAACTCAAGTAAGAGGTATGGGAAAAAAGTACTCAACTATAGAATCTTGCTATAAAGAATATTTGGAAGCTCTCAAAGGTGCAATACTAAACTATGAAGTGAAAACATGCATAACAGAAAGCACTCAATGATAAACAAGATGTTAAAAGAAGTGGAATCATTGAAAATCTCAATATCATCCATAAGTGAGGGGTTATTTGAGGAAGCATCGCTTTCGGATGAAGAATCAATATCTCCATACAAATGCCAAATGGAGGTCTAAGTGGTGAAAGGGAACTCAACATGCTAAAGATAATAATGAAGGTCTATAGATATTGTTAGAAATATTAACTTTTGTAGACCATATAATTTTAATTCAACCACTCATGCTACTATAAAGACTCATTGAGTTTAGGAACAAGTCGAAGAAGATTAGGAATTAAATCATGCATGATTCAATGATCTAGTATCCATTCTTTCTAAGATAAATAGTTATTTGAATGGATTTGAACAACAAAATGATGAAAATTAATATCCATAATGAAAAAAACCCCAAAGATCCCAAGATGTGGCACTTTATAATTTAGTGCGAAAATTTACAAAAACTCATGAAAATTTTCTAGTCAAACTCCCCATATTTTGTAATTTTATAATTTATTGTAACTTTATAATCTAAGTGCAATTAAAAAATATATAAGACTAATGGAACGAGCATGAATACACACACTTTTGAAAAAAGTGACACTAAAAATGAGTTTCTGTTAAAATTTACAACAGCTTTAATTTCTTGCTATTAATGGCCTATTTAAAATTTGCACAACAAATTTTTAAATGCACTTTGACTTAAAAATAATTTAAGTCAATTACAAATGTGGGAATCAAACCAAATACCTCTCCAATTACATTAAAAATACACTCCCTCTTGCATTTATTTGAAGGAAATGACTTTGAGGAGAATAAAGAAATCAAGTTATTTTAAAAATAATTTAAAAAATTAATCTAGGGTAGGCATGGTTCAAATTAACCTAGTTTTGAGTTGGAGATTTTGTTGAAGTTGTAGGAGTCTCTATGTTGCTAAATGTATTTCCTTGAAATGCACAAGTCGTATACACACGTTGGAGAGATTAAAAACACACTTGAAAAAAGTGACACTAAGAAATGAGTTGTCTGTCAAAATTTACAATAGTTTTAATTTCACGCTACTAATGTCCTATTTAAAATATGCACAACAAATTTTTAAATGCACTTTGACTAAAAAAGTAATTTAAGTCAATTAAAAGGTGGGAACTGAACCAAATTCCTCTCCAATTACATTAAAAGGAATTCCCCCTCTTGCATTTACTTAAAGGAAATGGATTTGAGGAGGATAACTAAATCAAGTTATTTTTAAAATAATTAAAAAAACTTGATTTAGGGTACATATGGTTTGAATTAACTTAGTTTTGAGTTGGAGATTATGATGAAGTTGTAGGAGTCTTTGTGTTGCTGAATGTGTTTCCTTGAAATAAATAGGCTATACATAAGTTGGAGATGGAAATGCAGTCCAAGAGTACCAAACACAACTGAGATGAGATGGATCATCAAGAACTCGAGCTAAGGGCGAGCTGATTCATGAAAAGCCGAGGGCTGAGCTAAAAATAGATCCGAGTTGGATCCACATTAGAGTGAGTTGAGTTGAGTGGGAGGTGTGGTGAGATACCATGTAAATAAAATATAGCGAAGTGTGGGAGATAGAGAAAATCAATGCAAAGTCGAGTCACAATCCAAGCAACACAAAGTTAGTCACCAATGTAGAGTGAGATAAGATGATGCAAACGAGTTCCTCGAGCTAAATCAAACCTGAAAAATCTTCCCAACTAAGATATTCCACAAAACAAAAGATCCCAATAATAAAAATCCAAATTTACACATAAGGTTCCTGTGTATTACGTTGAATGAAAATGGTATTTCAAATAAATCTTACAATTACACTAAGAGATGTTGTAAGTGAGAAACCAACATAGAATATTGATGCAATATGAATGTATTCTAATAAATCTATTGACCACATGAATATTTAAAAATAAAGATGTAAATATATGAGAGTGAAAGTGTAATCAAGTTTCTATAATAGTGGACAACAAACAAAAAATAGGAATGAGAATTACCTTTGTAAAATGGCCGGTCACATGGTCAACTGGTCAAGTATAACTCCTATGACACACTAACCTAATAATGATAGTTAAGTAACTCCTATGATACATGACATCTATGTATGACACATGCCACATAAAAAACTATTACCCATGAGAGTAGGAATACTTTATATATGTAGGAATAATCCTAATAAACTAATAAAATGAAAATAATATTCTACACTAACAGCTCCCATTCATCCCATTTTTTAGTTTCAATTTAGACTATGTTTTCAATTTCGTTTCATATATTCATTTTAGACTAATTCTTTAGTTTAAATTTGGACTATGTTTTTAGTTCCCATTTGGCCTCTATTTTTAGTTCTCAATTGGTCTATGTTTTTAGCTAAATTGGGATAGTGTTTTTAGTTTCAATTTGATCTATATTGTTTAGTTTTCATTGGACTTGTGTTTTTAGTTTCCCTTCAAGATATTTTTTAGTTCCCATTCAAGTTCTACTTTTATTTCCCATTCGAGATCTATTTTTAGTTCCCATTTAGGCTATGCTTTTAGTTCCCATCGTGGCTCATTTTTTTTTGTTTTTAGGTTTCATTAACTAAATAAAAAAACAACCATAAATAATTCCCTATAAACTATTTGATAAATAGAATAAATGAAACAACAATACATAAGTTACTTAATTTATTGTTTACTAAAGAGAACAAATATAAATGTAATAGAGAATTTATATTTAAAGTACCAATATGGAAGCTAAAAACACAATCAGATGGAAACTAAAAATATAATAAATAAAATACATGATTAATTGTTAGTCTTTGTTAAAAAAATAGAAATATATGTTTGCAAATATTTCTATATATTTTTGCTCGACTAACAATTAAATAATATTATAAAGCTTTTTCTATTGTTGTTTGATTTGTTCTATTTATTAAACCATAAAAACCAAATATTTCATTATTGCTATTTTCTTTAAAAATCAAAAATCATTAATTTAATTTTACTTCAAATTTAGTACTATAAATTCTAAAAAGCACATTTTTGTAGGCATGATTTAGCTTGTTCCAACTTATTTAACCACTTCCCTTCCACAATTAAGAAAACTCTAATGGAAATTTAGAGTTTACTTGGTCAGGTTGAGAAGTAGTTATGGAGCCATTACGAAGATGTAGAAGTTGTATGGGGTTGTGGAGTTGTTATGAATTTCAAACTTTGTAACAAATTATTATTTATTTCAAATATTAATGTTAAGAATGATATTTGATTTATAAACAAAATTATAAAAAGGAGTTATTACTGATTTGTCTGTCACATATATATATATATATAAATTTAGGTTTAGATTTTTAATTAGAAGTCCCAAGACCTTATGTAATATGTTTTTTAAATAACATATACAAATATCATTTTTTTCAAAATTGTAAATATAAATTAAAGTGAAAATTTAGTTAATGTAGATAAATGTTATTGATGAATATCTAATATTTAATTATAAGATTAATTTAAAATTAAGTTGAACTTAAATTGAAATTTAATTTTATGATTATTTTTATTTGTTTATTAAATTACAAATGACCACTTCTAGAAATTCAAAAAGAAGACACTACTACATATAGTGCAAATAATGTCATGAATTGTGTTGATTTCACGTCCTTTTTTTGGTGTCAGATAGCCGATTTCCAACACAAACACAATGCCAATATGTGACACAAATTTTGTGCCATTTTGTGCCATATACATAACAAAAATGTCTCACACTTCCTATTTGCATTTAATACTAAATTATATCACATATTTTTCCCTTATTGTAAAATTCTATCAATACGAAATTAGAGAATATTTAAGCACATAATAAGAAATTAGGTTTTGTGGCAATCTATTTTACTCTTGAATCACACTTTGTTTTTTTACGGAGGAAATACACTATTGAAATTTAGATTGGAAAGTGGATGGCTATTTTTTTGACAATAGTGTGATAAAGTTATTATTTTGATATGATTTATTACAAAAGATATTTTTCCAAAGATTACAAATTTGTTCTTCCAAGCTCTTTTTCTAGAATATGCATAAAATTTTAAGGTTATTAGATTCTTTATATACAAAACAAGTTCCTTAGGTTCATGATGTATGAAATTAGCACTCTTTTGGAAAACTATGCATACAATTATAAATATTAGGCACTTAGACTTGCATGCATACCCCATTATAACCAAATAATACTTGTAAATCATCAAGATAGGGTTTGGTGTTCTCCATTGGCATATATTTTTACAATATTATCTTATTTTCATATTCACATTTAATAATCAATTGAGGCACATCCATATTTTTGTTATTATAAAATCAAATGATTCAAAAATAAATCATCTTTGGCTACATCATTAAAAATAAGGGTTTGTAGAAAACACAATTTCGCTTCCTAAACCTACAATTGTTTAAACAAGTGGTTTACTATTTTGCAGAGTATTATACATCATCCCATATATAGATGTCTACTTTGATAGATCTAAGTTATTCATTTGTATTGAGATATAATTCCCTGAACATACGTTCTTCATTAATGAGTACAAATGCTACGTATGAGTTGGTAAATAATTGTAATTTTACATAGAAAATTTTAATTTTTATATAGGGAAATTCATCACATTCTCATGGTTGAGGTAGGTTTTGAAATAAAATAAGTGGAAGAAGAGGGTAAAATATTAGCCTAGTGATTATGGAGCCACACATTTCTTTCTTTGATGTAAAATTAGTTTTTGATATGTTGAATTCAAATGAAACCATCATAATATTGATGCATTATATATAGATATTGTACTAATATCAAGTTAATATGTAGAAATTTGAGACTAAAAATTCAAATAGTGACTATGATGTTGAACAAGTTTGACCAAATTATAACTTCCCATTGTTTCATCTTTATGATGAAATGCATCTTAAAAACATCATAAGGGATCATAAATCTTGTCTAAAAAGACTTTACTCAAAGAAAATGATGGCATACTGGAAAAAACACATTTTCTTGGAACTTTTGATGAAGTTGTGTATCCAATGGAAGAGGGTATTGAGATTCAAAACATGTTTCACCATTTATTTGATCATGATCATGATTATCATGATCATGTAGATGATGAAGAACAACATGATGATGATGAAGAGAAATATTGGGAACAAGAGAGGATGATTTAAATTTTTTCTCAAACTTATCTGTTTGAGCAAGGAGAGTCCAAAACATCATTATTGAGTGTTATATTGGCATTAATGGACTTGAAAACAAGGTTTGATTGGTAAAAATTAGTGTGAATGATTTATTGAGGTTAGATAACAATTTCACAGATATATTTTACATTTGATATATTTTACATTAGTTTTTATTTTTATTTACTTTGTTTTTAATTACATCTTGTTGAAAAGTACTTTTTTGATTCAAAAGAAAACACTCTCCTCCTTATATAGAGAGGGAAAAAAATATCATCAAATTTAGGGGTTGTCTATGTCAACTATGATGCATGCACAAATGATTACATTATATTTAGGAAAGAATATGAGAATGAGGTTAGTTGTCCCAATTGTGGGGTACTATGATTTCAAGGAGCGAGATGGCTCACCATTCCAAGTAAGGTCTTGAGACATTTTCCAATAATTCCTAGGATCAAGAATCTTTTCCATTGATAGTAACTTATAAATTTAATGTCATGGCATTATAAGAATATAAAAAATGATGGAGTTTTTCATGTTCCTTTTGATTAATATGCAATGCGGCACATTAAGCAGTTGTGGCCTGAAAAATTTATAGAGAGGTCATACAATGTATGATTGGTTTGGCAATGGATGGTGTTAACCCATTTTCTAGTATGTCAACTTGCTACTCTATATGGCTAGTACTTTTGATAAACTATAATATTCCTCCATGGTTGATGATTATTAAGGATCATTTAATGTTGTCATTATGGTACATGATAAATAATAAGTAAAAATATGGATGTGTACCTAGAACCCTTAATTGATGAGTTGCAAGCATTATGGGATGAATGTAATGCCCACAATTCTCATTGGATCGAGTGTAAGGAGTGAGGCATTAAAAATTATATAATTCCCACACATGAATAGATCAAAACACTACATGAAATATACTACGATAATTTTGTGTGTGTGTTTCATTTACTTGACACATCTTGCTTTACTATACGACACCACTTAGGCTCACTTGAATAAATCAACATTACATGGGATGTTTACAAAAACATGAACCCACATATATAACATGATGAGGAAAGGATAAACACCTCAAGTAGAGATGACACACATTTCTAAGCCTACATACAAGACTTATAATGGGGAGAAAAATATACCACATGATAACACAAGATGCACATCAATGCCACATTTTCTAAATGACAAGTTCAAAATAATGATACCCACCAAAATATAAACTCATGGATAGGCACATCCCATAATACACCACTTTCATAGTTACATATTTATTACAATCATATTTCATTATTTGACCCTAAATATTTAAAGAGCACTTATCATGTAAACATACGTTCTCATTTTCTCTAGACTATATTTTCTTTTTTCTCTTAACATTTAACTCATAAAGGTACTATCTAATTTGATTTTTTTCTCAAGAGCATGTTTACTTGATATATCATTATACTTGCATTACAAGGAGGACATTTCACGATGAGTAAAAGGTATACTAGTAGGTCTAAGAGTTGATAGATTCCATGTTTTTTTCATCATAACACTTAAACACTACGTGTAAAATCTTTTCACTTTCAAGTTATTACAACTAACTGTAATTTAACTACTTAATTTGCTTCATTTGAGATGCATACATGAGGGTTGCATCGAGTTTAAGGGATGAGTCTCAAATTTAATTTTACTTTTAATCCATCATTTTAAGAATTAAATTTCGATGGTTACAAGTTAATTACAAGTTACGGTCACAAATTTTACTTCTTAAGTGGTCCTAGGTTTAATATAATTCCATTTACGCCCAAGGGTTCTACTCCCTACTACAAATCAAAACTAGAGTGCAATATCCTTAACTCACAAGACCTTTGTAAAATCCCAAGGTATTCTGTTACTACCTACTAAGGGAACACTTTTATCCTTAAGGCTTAGGAATGTCACTATGGGGTTCTTTCATGATGTGCATTTAGCACCATTAACAATTATCTAATTCATTACTTGTGAAAGTGAAAAATTGGCCCATGAGAGGAAGAGAAGGAGCATTTTCATGGACCATGCACGAAGGATGGACAAGGTAAAATTCTTACCTACCCTAAGATGATCAAGGAAACACAAGCAAAAACTCATTTGTTCAACATGCAAAAGAACCAAGTCTCAAAATAGAATGGAAGATGCCCAGTTAAAGTTTGAATAAGGTGTGCAACTTGATTAAGGAAATAAGGGCATGAGGGTAAGCCCAAGAGGGCCATTCTATACAACAAGGGTCATTAATTCATGTTATAATTTTGTTTGTTTCTTTTTGCCCAAAATGGAAACATACAGATACAAATTATTATTTTCCTTTGAAGGCTAAAAGGTTTCCTAGGTCAACACATCACTAATAAATATGTGGGATATGTTTTTTAAAATTATTACCATCAAATTTATTGGTACAATCAACATCCAAAATTACCGTGGTATAAACAATTTTAAATAAAAATATTTCAAAATTCACCCTCCTATAATGATTCAAATACTATTTATAGGATTATTTTTACATCAATTTCCATAGCAACATGATACAATCAACTTATTTTACCTAACCAACATACCAAAGTATGACCAAGAATGAAATTAGTCAACATATAGAAGTACAACTAAGTATGAAAATAATACACTTTCTCAACATGCTACAATTTCATGTTCATCACGTAAAAACAATAAATAACATTTCTATTTATAACAATATTGTTGATATATCCTATACAATTACATTGTTTCCAAGATAACATGTTATTATGAAAACACCAATAATGCTTCAATTTGTCCTTATCCTGGTACCTGTAACCACCACATGGGGAACACAAACTGCCGGCGTGGTATCTAACCAAAAATAGCACAATTTACGATTTTAATGCTTAACAAAAACAAGAGAGAGTTAAAGATACATTAATTTCATTTCATTTCCTAACTAGAGAGAGAGAGAGAGAGAGAGAGAGAGAGAGAGAGAGAGAGAGAGAGAGAGAGAGAGACCATTTTCCCGACAATCAAATTTCTCAAAAAAAACAACAAAAGGGAGTTCCATATAGTCATATATTAGTGCATACAAGTTTTCTCGTTAGTTATTTGAACCGAGGAGGGTCCAACAACATTTTTTCACATTTTGTTACAAGTTTGCAAAATGTACAAATTAAACCCAGGGCTAAGAAATTATGTTCAAAATTGATTTGCGATGGTCAAACGCACAATGAGACAAATATTATATGCTCACCTATACACAATGAATTCATTGGAGTTGTGAAACTCAAAACTTGTGAACAAGATATGAATGGAGACTACTTCTCTCGAAGCCACCGGTCGTAATTAGACTAGTTTGACCTAGTCACCCAACAACCGGAGGCCTACAAAACCCCCTTGTAAAACTAGTTTGCAATGTGATTTTATCATAACTGATGGTTGATAGCAATTTTCATAGATAAATACTAGAGGTATATGGAGGTTGATATCCATTTCTTCACCCAGAGCCTAAACGACAAGCCAAAACCAAACCTAACTTTTGACTTTTAACAACTTCCCAAAATTACAAAAAAGGTTAACATGGATCCTAGAGGGGTGACGAAAAATGCACAAATAGACATTTGAGGTCATTCTAAGGTTTGATACAACACTCCACATCATAGGGAATATGATCACAACTCAACTTTCCCATTTCGGGTTCGGATAGGTGTTTTACGAATCACATAAAATCACATTTTAATAGCTTTTGCAAGGTAACCAAAAGGTAGTTTTAAACTAGAAAACAAGTTTGACCCACCATTTTGGTGATTTTCGCTATCCATAATGTTATCCAAACATCTAAGGAGGTAAACAAGAATTGTGTTTTCACTCAAAAATATTCCTTCTAGTTGCATAGAAAAAGGGAAAATTTTAAACTGCCAGTGTTACATCTCATTAAAATTTAGTAAGGCATACTCATCATTGGTTTTATTTTTCAATAACCATAAGAAAGGAAAACTAAAAAACACTGAATTCATACAAGATATAGGGAGATAACCATGTTTGTTAGGGATCAACGTTGGGTAATCATGGCTCCGGTGGTTTGCACACTCTCCAACATTATTTAAATCATTTAGACCTCCGCTATCCTGACCATTTTTTCATTACATTCCATATTTCAATTTTACAAGTAGCTTATCAAGCTAGAAAAACCAATTTAAGGATAAAGTTAAGACTGATCTCATTATTGAGTTGTGACCAATTGGGAGTCGAGATATGGATGTTCAGGAAGGTGAGTTGTACATGAAAAATACACATATTTCAAGCTCGTATGAAGGCAAAGTGATCATGGAGAATTTACCATATGTTATGCTCACCAAGCACATGAAGTGGTAAAAAAATCTCCAACCACAATCATGCCACAAATGCCAAATAACAAAGTGCCACATCACATTGTTAGTCATCTTACCAAAAGCAATTACAAGTAGTCCTTAGGCCCAACAAGAAAAACCATTCTTTGCATATCTACAATCATGACATTCCATGTTTAGTATACCAACTTACTATAGCATTAAAAACTACAACATCAACAAAATTACTCCATCTTTTATGCTTTAATGGATGCCCATGTCTTCTCAACATTACTTGTAAGGGGTAGGTTGGGAGAAAGCTAGCAAAGATTGTGGAATATTAGTTTTAAACCTGCCAATGACATTTAGTCACATACCTCTTAATGAATTTTCAATAAACACATTTTGTGCATTTCTATGAAACACCTTAAAGACTAGTCAAGAACACAAGTTTTGTGCATTTCTCATTATCACATTCCATGAGACCACATTTCTTCAACACCTTTTTCATGTTAGAGTAGGTATTTACCTTAGCTCATGTTCAACTAGGTACTTTATTTAACTTTATTGTATTTATCCTCACCCACTTATGTGTGTGGATATTTCTTTTATCTTATTTAGATATTAGGAGATATTATCTAGTTGTTAGGTATAGTTCTTTCCTTGATCTATGGTATTAACTAGATCCTTGATGTCTAGTTCTCTCCTAAATCTATGGTCTTGACTAGTTCTTTGATGGAGTTATTTCCTTGATTTATGGCTTGATCTACGACCTTGGTGGTTCTTATATTGTTATTGCTTGCTTATTTAAGCAAGGCCCATTCTCAATGTATTGCATTAAGTTCCATAATAATATATGATATTGCTGCTCATTTGTTTGCAAAGGTTTTATGTAAAGCTATTCTGGTGAATTACTTTCATCTTATTGATTGTGGTGTTTGATTAGCATCTATGTTCTTGGCTTGGTACGATCTGGTTATCGTTCCTTTCATGGTATCAGAGTAGGAGATTGCTGTTGACATCCGTCTGTAAGTTTTATTTTGCAAATAAATTCTTTGTATATTCATATATTTGGGATTTGGTTGTATTTTGTTGTTGCGTGCGGTTTTATGTAAAACAAAGGCTTCCCCATTAAAATCCTTAGCCCTTGGTCATATGGTATGGTCATATGAGGGCTTAAAGCTTGTGATTCCTACTAGTAGGTGCTTAACTTCAGCCCCCTTTAATTTTATTTGTGTGGTGAAGGCAACAACAATTTATTTTGTTTTAGTGGCAACTAAAATAAATAATAGAGCAAAATATTAAAAAGCTTGTAACTTTTGATCGGTAACTCGGTTTTGAGTGCCATTTTTTGCAAAAGTGCTTGTTTTTTTGTGATCTTTCCATTGGAAATATTTATTTTGAGACTTTCACTATTATAGAGGAGTGTTGTAATCAATTGTGGATGAATTTCGGTTGAGCCCGACATCCTAAACTTCTAGGAGTTACATTTTGTATCTATCATGGATTCTGAGAATGATATGCTTTTCTCTGAAGTGTGTGGACTTTAAGAGGATATTGTAAAATTTTTGGAAGAAAATAGATCTCTTAAGAAGTGAAATTCTCTTCTACAATCACTCATTCACAATAAGGATACAATAATACACTTCCTGCAAGAACAAACTTGCTAGCCTACAACATCACCATGATATTGTGGACAGCCATATCCATGCTCCTAGTCCACTTGCAGCTATTGCTCCTGTACCCACTGACATTGATCTGTTAGTCTTTGAGCATGTTCCTGCTCTTGATGCTTCTAAACCTGTGAGGCTTGTTACTGCATGCTCTTCCACATCTGTGCCTATTATAGTACCACATGTTGTGTATCCTATTTCTGCTCAACTGCATGGCCTTTTTGAGAAGCGTACCACTGCCTTCAGTTCTCACATGCTTTGTTTTATGGGTTTCACTAGTAGAGGTATTGCAGACACTCACAGGTATTGTTTCCCCTCTTCCACATGTTAAGTGGAATTCTCACCATGACATTGGTTTTCATGCAGATACTTCATTGGGATCACACATTGATAGAGCTCCTTTGTTTGTTCACTCGACTCTTTTTGAGGATCATGAGCAACACATGAGTTCTACATCTTCACTCAGGATTGAGAAACCTAAGATTTCAGCTGTTAGACATGATCAACTTGACACACATTTTGATGTTCTTTTGCATGCACCCATTGTGCATTTTACACCAAGTCATATGTAGACATCTTCTTCATCCATCCATGTTGATTTGGGGTAGATATCTTATCACTCATGGAGGTGACATAGGAATTCATTGAGAGGACTCTACAGGCATGGCTCCTCCACCATTCGGCCTCTTGCTCCACTTTCTATACCTTCTGCATTGTGATGCTTCTTGTTTTGAGTATTTTTCTTTAATAGGTGTAGTGTATCTCTCTTGTTTGTTGAGAGATTTTGTATCTGTATTTTCAACACTTTTGGCATGTTGACAATATCTCTTATGGGGATCTATTTTGGTGAAGTCCAGTGTTATTTTGTTAGTTTTCAAGTAGTTAATTTTTGGCAACTCATATAGATTTGTAGCATCACTCCACCCATTCAATAGGATGGGAGGGTTTGGTGTTGATCCTGCTTCTTCGGGTTTTGTGTCCTTGCCTTGTTACCTTGGCTTTTCTTGGATCGCGACACTCTAGATTTTGTGTCCTTGCCTTGTTGCTTAGGTTTTTGTTCTTGGATTGTGGCACACCTATTTACAGCAATTGATCAAATTATTTTGGTGTTTTTTGCACTTTTGACATCACTCCGTTGTGCAGTCTCTCTTGTATGGAGCTATTCACAGTGAAGCCTTCAGTGTCGGTTGTTTTTGAGTTCTATGATCGACAGGTGGATTCGGACCAAAGTGCACACTAAAATTCTTTAGTATTGTACAATTTTTTTGAGCCGAGATTCTTGGGATGCCTTAGAGTGGGTTTTTACTCTCTTTACTTTGTTGTTACTGGTTTTGGGTACCTTGTGGTGTCCTTTTTTTCTAGTTATTATACATGAGTACCTCATTAGGCCTAGTTTCGGGACTCATCTTGGGACATGCCACTTTTATTTTGGCCCCTAGCTTCACTTGAGGGGAGTGTTAGAGTAGGTATTTACCTTAGCTCATGGGGTAAGTGCACCAAGTTGGGGGACAATTAAGTGGACATCAAATCTTGAATTTTACATTAAAAACAACAAAACATCAAATTTAGTCTTAGTGGACTTGAACCATGCCGAAAAGTAAAAACTATGTCATAAAAATGGTACCATTGCGTAGGGGAGACTATTAGATTTGTAGAAATACTGATTTTAAAGTGAATAGAAGAGAATAAATATCATTTTATAATTATTTACTAATAGTAGGTCTTTAAGACACTTTTTCCAGGTGAATGTTTATGTCTACATTTAAGACTACAAAATTTGTTTCACTTATCGAATGTAATAAAAATTATACCATCCCAACCGTGGTAAAATTATATACATGTTCAAAAAAAAACTTATTTGATTTCAATATTTTTGATGAAGTTATGTGCTCTATTTTCTTTTGTTTTCATACCACTTTCACGGAAAAAATCATTAAAATATTACTCAAAAAATACAAAATAAAATCCATCCCAAGATAGATAGTGGCATATAACTTCTCACCAAAGGAAAAAAATTATATCAATTTTGGTCATCCAAATTGTGGCAAACGGACTATAATCTTATCGGTGTTTTTAAAAAAAAAACCAAGTCATTGAATTTTGAGCGTTTAATATAGCTAATCTTGCCCATTTTTACAAAAATTAGTATTTTAGAAACTAGATTCTACTACAATTCATATTAACATAATTTTGTCTAATTTTGAGTTTATGTATTTCTAATAATCCCTACAAGTTGATATTATGTTGTTATTTGAATATGATGTCCACGGTGATTTTTGTCCATCAACTTCCCGCACTTACCCCATGTTCACATAGGTACTTTATTTACCTTTATTATATTTATCCTCACCCACTTATGTGTGTGTATATTTATTTTATCTTATTTAGATATTAGGAGATATTATCTAGTTGTTAGGTATAGTTCTTTCCTTGATCTATGGTATTGACTAGTTCTTTCCTTGATCTATGGTATTGACTAGATTCTTGATGTCTAGTTCTCTCCTAAATCTATGGTCTTGACTAGTTATTTCCTTGATTTATGGCTTGATCTACGACCTTGAATGGTTCTTAGATTGTTATTGCTTACCTATTTAAGCAAGTCCCATTCTCAATGTATTGCATTGAGTTCCATAATAATATATGATATTGTTGCTCATTTGTTTGCAAAGGTTTTATGTAAAGCTATTTTGGTGAATTGCTTTCATCTTATCGATTGTGGTGTTTGATTAGCATATGTGTTCTTGGCTTGGTACGACCAGTTATCATTCCTTTCATTTCAAACAATCCATGTGGCTTTTGTATGTGTCTACATTTTTGCATACATGTCTACCAAGGCAATTGAAACTAAAAATTCTGAAAATATACTTTCCACTACACTTTGATGGATGACTATATCTATTCTAAATTTCTTATATTGGCATGGTTGGGAGAAAGAAATGCTAGTATGGAATGGGGGAAGATAAATCTACACCAACCCAAACCATTTTCCTGAATGCTTATACAACCTTTTCAACGAATTCATTTTGTGCAGTCTCCGTAATCATTGCATTCCTATGAGGGTGCACCTCTCTTTGCCACATGTAGTCAAACAATCCAATGCCATTTGCTGTTTTAAGGTTCTAATTGTGGTGTAGGTAGGGTGAATGTGTCCAAGATAATGCATGGGCAAGAGTGGAAGGGATGAGAAGGTCTATAGAGATGTACCATACTTGGCATGGCCCGAGCAGGATGCCCGCCATCATTACTCTCCTCACCCACACCACCTACTCCCATAATCGAGTTCAATTACCATTTCCCACAAAAACTAGTAATTTGGTCTACTTGTTTACTTTTATTATTATTTATTTCATTTCATCCTTCCTTGGTGTCCTATTTAGGTTATTAGTTATTTCTCTACTTTATTTTATTTCTATTTATTAATATAGCTTCATTTGTCTTTTTAAAATTTTAAATTTTAAAATTACGTTTTAATATCAAAATTGTTTGAAATCTTGCATATTATTCTGATCATTATTTTATTATTGTTATCATTATATTTTAAAATATCACATTTTAATATTAACTCATTTACAAAGTAGCTAAGGTCGAAGTGGTCAAAATTATGTCTAAGTTTGTCAATGAAAGGAGTATTAAATAGAGTTCTAAAATGATGTGGATAGAGCTTACTTCAAATTTCCAAATGATAAAGTTCAAAAATAGAGTGTCCTAAATATCAAATGACATACCCCTTGCATCTAACATTATTATAATTATTATTTTGTACTTACGATACAAGGTGAGATTTAGGTTCCTATTTGAAGGCACAAAAATACGATGACCGAGATGGGAAGTTGGTGCACAAAGAGGTAATGAAAAACTTGCATATGGATTTGCAACATCCACACATGGGATTCAAAATCCCAAATGTTTGAGATAACTAACAAGATGAGATCACAAATTAACTAATAAGTTGTGACAAAGGGGTCCACAATGTTCATTGGCTCGGTGCAAGGAGTGGGGCATTACATACCCCTTCCCTTATATGAACATCATCCTCGATGTGACACAAATCAAGGGTTAGATATATGGATCAATAAGAAAAAATAAAGTCAACAATGATCAAGTTTTGTCTAAGGTAAATGACTTAATCACTAGAACAAGACCACAAGGAAGCAAAACAAGTTTTGAGAATTTCTTAAATTTTAATGTTCTATGAAGATTGGTAGTTCTATTTAACTTTATTATTTAGTTAGTATTTTTCCTTTATACAATTTCTTTAATTCAATACTCATAATGTTTTCACCATTAAAGGATTTTATTTTCATAGGGTGCCCAAAAGAACATGACATCATGATGTCACACAAAGCTTCTTTAACACAACATGAATGACCCACAAGACACCCTGTTACACACTTTCACGACTTTATCACATCACAAGACCTCACTCAAAAACATGCCCCGACACAATAGTACTTATAACACAACCTTAATAACAATAAGGAATCCCCAACAATACACATACACATGTTTCATGTAACTCAAAAACCAAAACCATAACTACACAATGTCAAGATGGGATCAAACATCATATCATCAATGAGGAACATCAAGCCTCAATAACATAAAACATAACCAAACTCACATGAGTACTCATGAATCATAAATACCAACTCCATATACCTCCCAATCTCCATAAGCCTCCCAAAACAACTCCATAAGCCTCCCAAAATAACTCCATAAACCTCCCAAACAACTCCATAAACCTCCCAAAATAAATCCATAAGCCTCCCAAACAACTCCATAAACCTCCCAAATCTACTCCATAAGCCTCCTAACCACTCCATAAACCTCCCAAAATAGAGAAGAGAACCATAATATAAAACTAGGTTGGGTCACTCTATGGACATGAACACATAGAGCCCTTTCACTTGAAAAACCAAAGGCCTAGTGACATGTAACCCCAAGAAATACAATCCTACAACCTTTGGGCGTACCCCACACTCCAAAAATGGACCGTATTAGGTCGATGGAAACATATAAGTACATACAACATGGTAGAACTAGCTCACTCAAACATTTAAGAAGCTCCCAACTGGACAACAAATAGCCAAATAACATTCAAATCATGAAGATTCGAGTTTCAAGAACAACTAAAATAAGGAAATCTTGATAAATCAAGAAAAATGGCTAAGTAGTCATATTCAAATAGCAAAACAAATATCACAAATTAGATAAAGAGTCTTGAAGCTTAGAAACAATCAATTAAAATTGTTGGTTCCAAGTACAACTAAGTTTACAAATAAAACACATAATAAAAGATTCACATCACAAGCACTATAGTAACCTTCAAAAATCCCTCACCAGTTCTCGAATTGAGAATCCATCTCGGATATCATATTATAACCGATCAAATAATATAACTGTCATAATATCTATCTAAATCATCCCTCCAAACTCCCACAAGGCTCAACATAGTCGGTATCACGTAGGATTGTTCGATGGATAACCCAAATAAGAGAGAGCGAGGACTCTAGTTTACATAAGATGAGCCTAAGGTAGTGCACATCCATAATATACTTGAGTAAGCTCAAGTATACCGCATAGATAGAAGTGGGTTTTCATTCTACATGAGACTCCACTTCCAAACTCATACTCAACTCGAGGTTATGGTCACCTGATTAATGCCTTCTCTCTCCACACATACACTTTTGATACTACATGTAGGGATTATAAGTGTAGGGTACACAACATAAAACATTACTACATTACTAACACAATGGTGATTTACACACAACAACCATAACATACTACACACAATATATTTCGGGGCAAAACATAACATTATTTCCACATCTCATATCACATCATGTTTACACATAACACACCCAAAAGTGTAAGTACGATACAATAAGGGTCATAAAATCAGAATTTGACCCCAATGCATGACATGAATCCACCACATAATGTATTAATACATATGTACGATGAACATAGTGACTAACATCACAACATATACACAATTACAATACAACATGGTGACATAACATCATGATACATCACAACACAATGACAACATCATGATATGACACAATTCACTACAAAGCACTTTTGTCATACAACACATTAGTACACATATACAATATCATAAGATAATGAAACACTACAACACTTCATAGTCCACAACAACATTTCTTTCACACAACAAGGTGGTAACACACGTGAAATTCACATTGAATTCATGAGAGAGAGAGAGTGAATACTCTCATCACAAAACACATCAACATCATAACAAGTCCACACTAAGTGGTATGCACAACAGGTGCATTCATATTATCACAAGTACAATGTTTATCACATCACAACATAATATCACATTACACTTCCAACTCCTCCACCATCATGCATAATCATCACAACTCCAACTATCCTAGAGGTTTGAGAGCACGAGCCCATGCTCTAATAGCGTATGTAATCCCCACACATGAATAGACCAAAACACTACATTCAAAATAAACTAGCTTAATTTTTGTGTGTTTCATTTACTGATACATCTTGCGTTACTATATGAAACCACTTAGTATCACTTGAATAACTCAAAATTATGTGATATGTGTAGTGCCAAGCCCCTATTTTCCCCATCGGTGAGATTATGGTTCCCTCGCAAAGTGACTTGCTTGCTAACAAGCACCCCTACCTTGGTGTCAAGGTAAGAATTTTGTTTATAAGCTATTAGGCTCAAATATCACCTTTCAGTTTTCCTTTGCATCGATCAAAAACAAATTTAAAAGGGGTCACCAAGTTGATAAATGATACCTTGTAAGCGTTTTACATAGGTTTATTTGATTGTACTCATGAGGACCCTTAATCCCTCTTTAGAATTTAATTTCAGCTATTTATAATCGTATAATAATAATATTATTATTACTATCGCCATTACTAATAAATATAGTAATGTTAATAACCATGACTTATAATTCTTCATATAAATATTAATAATAATGATATACATGTAATAAGATTTATAATCGTGTAATTTAAAA
Organism: Taxus wallichiana var. yunnanensis; assembly: GCA_018340775.1. Lineage (NCBI taxonomy): Eukaryota > Viridiplantae > Streptophyta > Pinopsida > Cupressales > Taxaceae > Taxus > Taxus wallichiana. The sequence continues at coordinate 187,872,323 of CM031236.1, forward strand.
GTTAAAAATAAGTAATAAATTAAAAAATGAATAAGTAAATAAATTTAAAAAAGAAATATTGAAAATTATAAGTTAAATAAAACAAATTATAGATAAATGTGATGGTTGATGGTTAATGAATGCATTTGGTTTGTGGAGTTAGTGAAAGACATGATGGTGGCATGAGAATGGAGGCATGGGATGTCAGTCGACAGGGGTAAATCCACCCATCAAGCAGAAATTAGAGTGTGACACATTGTAAGCGGCCTTTCAGACCTATCATTTTCCTTGCATAATAATACAAACACCTTATTTGATACCTAGAGGTGTTAACCATGGTGACACCCAAGTTTATGTTGTAAATTTATCGTAATTGGATAGATGCAACAAGTGTAGAGTAAGAGCTATAATTTACTAACAATGGTAAATTAGGGTTGTGTACTCACATATTAAATAATCAAAATGTTATGGGGAATAGTTCTAAATAGATCTCTAGCTATAGCCATCCTAAAATCAGTCCCATTATGGGTTCAAACAACCCCGCACATGGAGACAAATATGTAACCATAATATCTTCTCATTTTCCTATATACAAATTGATTGATTTGGATCTATATCTACTTTTGAAGAGGTTTCAATTGCCCCTAAGGAAATGATAACCTACCACTATTTTGTTTCTTATATGGAGAAGAAGAAGAATATTGAGGATTAGGAGACACTTCATTCGGGTGTAATGTCTATCTCGTATTGTTTTTGCTTCTTATGCTTCAAGCACATGTGCTACGTGCATTGCAACCTTTACAACACCATTCTCAGGGTAGTCGAGGGCTACCATTACATTTTCCTGCTCTTTACCTTATATTTCAAACAATTGTTGTACTAGATTAAGGCCTTGTAAGTGCCCTTCCATGCAATCCCATGTTTGTCTCTACAAGATCTATCTCTTTCACTCTTCCTCTAAGTGAAATCCTCTGTTTGTCCATTCTCGTATACAGTAAAATCAAAACTCCATAAATTTTAACAACACAATCCCTTCCTGTGCCAATATGGGAGCTTAGAATGCTATAAGGGATGTCTAGACAAGTAATATGCCAGGTGTAAACGGGCTCCAAAACCTTTTTCATCCTTCTTGCCACGCAAAGTCTAGGAGATTATTGTGGGAATAGACAATGTGTCTGTGAGCTTGATATCCTTTGCAATGCTTTTTCTCATCCTGTTCCAAGTGAAGAAGATGATAAGATTAGGATGGTATAGGGTTATCCCTTATGGTGGATAATATTTAAAGTAGGTTCTACTATTCACTCTATGACGCCATACACAAATCTGAAAATTTCACTATGTGGAGCAGGGAGATATTGAATAGTGGCATGATGGTTATTGAGAATGGTTTTTCGAAAGGGAGGATATATATTTGCATTGACTAGAATAAATATGACAAGTCTCTGTAACAATCAATGATCTGTGAAGCTTTCAAAATATTAGGATCATATATGAACTTTGGCTAGTGTATCATGATTATGGTGGTCGAACATGAATAATATAAGAATGACCAAGAATGTAAAGTGGGCAAGATAAGAGATCTATAAAATATGGAGGCATGGACATAACATGTGAACTATTTGACAAAATGCCTCAGATAAATGTATCCTCATGGAATGCTTCATTTTCTAGATATGCACAAATGGTTTTGTTGAAATAACTTTAGATACTTTCAAACAAAGGTAATGGAGGAGTGTTCCACAAAATATGATGCATGCAAACTGTTTGAAGAAATGCCTTTTTATGATGTGGAACCAAGCTCCACAATTTTGCCATCTCCGTCCCTCCAAACATGGTATTCAAAATTTTATTTCATAACTTTTGTACTTTTAGTTCTTCATTTGCAACGTAATATAAAAACAAACCTTTTAAATAAACTTTACTCTTAGTTATTTAAAATGAATTTTTGGTGTAAAATAGTAAAAATTACCTCACAACTTACGAAACCCATATAAATTTTGGATGTCAACCCATACTCTTAGACACCACTTGAGATGTTTAAGAAATTTAAGTAACCCAAATGGATAGCCATAACCTATCAATTTGATGATTTGCATTTGAGTCCCCTTCAAAACCTATAACTCGTTCCTTTGGAAAAGTAATAAATCATGATTTTCATTGACATGTGAAATACCTATCTAGAACCCCAACCCTAATGGAAAAGGTTTGATCTTGTTCCTTTCTATCGTGAGATGCCTCAAATTTTTTTACAACAACCTAGAATTATCATTTAATCATTTTACGTAGCGCATTAAGAGCCTGCTTGACCCTATTTGCATAGTGTCGGGTAAATAAGTTAAAGTTAAAAGTTGGCTTTTGTTTTGGCTTTCCATTTTGACCCTGAGCAAGGGAATGGATATGTTCTTTCATAAACCTCCAATATTTTTACATGACAATTTTTTTGAAACCCTTAGTTCGATAAAAACACATCACTAGCTAGTTTTCAAAAGGAGTTTGTAGGCATCCAATCGTTGTTTGACCGGTCAAAACCAGCCCATTTAGGACTCGTGGCCCTAGAAAACTATTCACCATTTCTAAATAGTTCACCATTTCTAAGTTCTATCAGTTCCTGTGAATTCTCAGTATATAAGAGAGCACGTAGGAATTTATCTGCTTTGCATTTACCCATCGGAGGACAATTTTTGAACGTGGTTTCTTAGCCTTTGAGCTAAAATTGGACGTTTTGCAACTAGTAGGAAAATCTAAAAGAAGGTCAGGACCCTCGTCCAGTCTAAAAACCATCAAGAAAACTTATTAATACTTATAAATAATTGTATGAAACTCTATTTTGTGGCTTGTTTTGAGAAATTTGACTTTTGGAAAAATAGTGTTTTCTCTCTTTTCTCTCTCTTTCTCTCTCTCCTCCCTTAGTTAAGAAATGAAAGTGAAAATGAATATATGTCTCTAACCATCTCTTGTTGCGTGTGAATTATTCTGATTATGTAAATGGAAAAATAAATTTTTTAATTATGCTAGATTTAGGTGGATGCCATGCCAACATTTGTGCTTGACCATGCAGTGGTTGCAAGTACCGAGACATGGAGGAAGTGAAGTGTTACTAATAATCTCATATTAGCATGTTATTTGGAACAATGAAATTATAGAGGCTAAATCAACATTCTGTGATATATTGAAATGTTTATTATTGAAATTTTGTAATAAGTATGAGTTTTTAGTGTTTAGGGGTGTTTGGGGAAATGTGCATTTAATCATGGGTGTCATTTTGATTCAGAATTATGTATTGTAAAAGGTTGGGTATTTATGTTAACTAAAATTGAATTTGACATCTTATAGTGCATTTTTTAGTGTGAAATTAATGATTAAATCTTTGGTGTGTTGTGTTATTTACTTGAAAATGTAGGAAGGAAATCTAAATAAAATAGTCAACCTTAATATAAAACCCTTGTATGACTACCCTTCTCGTGTGATCCTTCATAATGTAGAAAAATAAAACCTTAAGGTGAACCTAAATCATTATACTTGATGAAACCTTCTAGCTTAAGGAAATAAGATCCAATTTTGAGATTATCATCATAGCATGTATGCTTAGCAACATTGTCAAACCCCGACCATTAGGAATGGTAATGGTTAAACTTTGTCTAGAGTATGTGGCTTCCTCCTAGGATTGGTAATCATGTGTGTAGCAAGGAGAATTTATTCTCTTAAGATAGTACTCCATGGGAAACCAACTTTAAATCTAATGCAAAACCCTCTTGGACTGGCACATGTGTAGAATGAAGGGATTTAGGTGGTAAAGATCATCAACTACCCTTTGAATTCATCTTGAGGAGTTGAGTTATGAATGAATTCCATACCAAATTTTAATTATCGCTTTTTGGTTGTTATAATATAATACTAAGTGTTAATTGTGGAATATATTAAAATTTTAAATTTATGATTAGTTTGTGAAAATTTAAAAATGAGATGATGTGTTTAGGAGAAAATAAAAATTTATATCTTTCTTATAACGTGTTTAAACCATCTTGTTGTGAGAAATGGAATCCATGATGTGTAAACTTTAATGTGAACCTTAATATTTTAAACAAAGGACTATTCCCTCTTGTTCTCCCACTTGTCCTATTGTGTAATGAATGTATGATGTGAAACCATGTAATCATGTTCTTAGATATGATTCCCTAGGACAAGAGCTAGTAGTCTCATGAGAATACAAATGTCCTTATTAAAAATGGGTTACACAATTAATTGCAATAAGGTATATGAACAAAATTAAGTGAAACCATTTTAAGATGAATGTAAATGACTCAAGTGGATCATTTTTTTAGTTTAGACAATGAGAATATTGAGTTTGAACCCCTAGTCCTCTCAAACAAGTTGTGACCTTGGAAAGAAGTAGAAGTTACCTTGAGTTGCATAGATTTTGGAGATAAATGTTTTAATTTGTGACCTTATTAAGTGTAATAGATCTTATTTAATTAATCGTATCTCTTGAATTATCGGTATATGAAAATTGAAATTACGTTACCCAATATTTGTTTAGTGTCTTAGAAGGCCTTTGGAAGTGTAGGTGAGTTGGATTCCTCTCATGTAATATGTGCTTAATGTTTGTGTGGTTAATGATAGTGAAATGAAATGTTTGGCATGAAATCACTCTCCCCTAGTCTTGAGACCCTTAAATGTTGAGTAAGTTTTTTGTAACTTGATATTGTTTAAAATAACACTAAAAAAATACCAAAGTAATAACATAAGTGTAATAAGATCATGAGTAAGTGAGGTGTCAATTAGGGGAAAATGGACACTCAAATTTCTCCTCATAACATAATTAGACTTTGTTTTATGTTGTTAAAAGGAGGGGTAGATTGCTCCTAGTGAGATTTAAACTTTTGTGAGAACATGAATTCATATGGAAAACAAAACTTATGACACATAAATATTAATAAAGACTCAAACCAAGCATTGAATGATAACAACTTCATAAAAATAAATAGATGTGCCTAATGGATGGAAGATTATATGGAAAGGGAACTTAGACCCTAATCTCCTTTAAATATTAAGATTACTTTCCCAACTTCATGTCAGTTCTTCTTGTGTAATGAAGGTAAAACTAAACTTCAAGTAAACTTATTTTGGGAACAAACCCTTGGCATAAGATCCAACATCAGGGTATTTGTACGTGTTTAAAATGCATAGAACTAACAATTGAGTTATGGAAATTATTATAATGGAGAATGAACCAAATTTAAGTGTACTTATTAAAAGTTAGATTTTAAATGGAACCATCATAGGTAAAATGTTAAATGCAATAAAGAAAAATGCAACCTAGTTTTAAGAGGAAGGAAGGTATACATGTTAAGTGTTCTACAAATAATTAAATTCAAATGATGAAAATAGGACTGTAATAAATATATAACCATGAAAATGATGTGTCATGGAAGGTTCCTAACTATAAATGTATATTGTTGTTGGATCATTGTATGTACTTTTTCATTTGGGGAAAGTGGCTTTGATGTGCATCATGTGTTTTCATGTTATCTATGTGGGTTCATGGTTGTGCAAATGTCTCATGTGTTGTGTGTTATCCTAAGTGATCTCATGTGGTGTCATGTATACAACAATGTAAGTAAAAAAATTATTCTAGTTTTATTGTTTTTTTTGTGTGTCAAAATTGTGGGCGTTACATTTGGTATCAGAGCAGAGGTTCATGCTCTCAAACCTTTGAGATTGGTGTTATTATGATTATGCATGGTGGTGGAGGAGATGGGAAGAGTAATGTGATATTATGTTGTGATGTGACCAATGTTGTACTTGTGATATTATGAATGCACCTATTGTGCATGCCACTTAGAGTGGTTTGTTATGATGTTGATGTGTTTCATGATGAGATTATTCACTCTCTTTTTCATGAATTCAATGAGAATTTCACATGTGATGTACCACCTTGTTGTGTGAAAAGAATGTTATTGTGGACTGTGAAGTGTTGGAGTGTTTTATTATTTTGTGATATGTATGTGTGCTAATGTGTTGTATGAAAAAATTATTTCATAGTGAATTGGATCATATCATGATGTTGCCACCATGTTGTGATGTATCATGTTGTGTCACCATGTTGTATTGCAATTGTTTGTATGTTGTGATGTTAGTCACTATGTTCATCATACATATATTTCATGTGTTATGTGATGGATTCATGTCATGAATTAGGGGTATATGGTGATTAAATATACCATGCATATGACCCTATTATATATGTACTTGTACTTTGGGTGCATTATGTGGAAACATGACGTGTTATATGTTGTGGAAATAATGTTGTGTTATACCCCATAAATATACCATGCGTAAGACATATGGTTACCCAACGTGTGTGAATGTCATCATTGTGTTAGTAATGTAGTTATGTGTTATGTTGTGAACCCTACACTAACTGACCCTAAGGGAAGAAATCAAAAAGTGTATGTGTGGAGAGAGGAAATGTGTACCATTGACTAGTCACTCGAGCCGAGTATGAGATAGGAAGTGGAGTCTTACATAGACTGAAAACCACTTTTGTTCATTTGGTATGCATGACACATTGCCCAATGGGTGCCATGTATATTGTGTTTTGCGAACACCTTAGGCTCAGTAGATGGTGACATGTACCCTTTTCTCTCTCCCTATATGGTTTTCATATAGATGACCTATGTGCGGTTATGACTATGTTGAGCCTTTACATAGAGTGGGAGTATGGAGGGATCATTCGAATATGTATATTATGACAGCGAATATTATTTTATCAGTTATTATTTATATTCCTCGAGTCACTCTCATGGAGTATGAGGGATGAGGATTTTATGCCCTTATGAGGATGCCGAGATGTACACTCGATGCCGGATGAGATCCAAGGTACTTGTGATGTTTTTTTTGTTATATATTTTTGATTAGGCTCGATATCCGAGTTCCAACAACTCGATGAGTACCCCTTTGGTGGCCGTATAAGGCCACATAGTGATTGTGATGTGATATTTCTATATGTTTTATTCATAAATTTTCATTTTTTTTCTCTTCCTTTTCGGAACCAACAAATTATTCTATTTAACTTTTGGTTGAGTTATGGTTTTACAATTTTGGGCATTTTATTTGATTGTTGCACTAACATGATGATTTTTGCACTAATTGTAGCTAATTAGCCATTTATTTTGCTTTGATTGAAAGTTGAATTTAAGTTAAAATTATTCCTTGAGTTTCAATTTATTTTCTCACTTGGCCCAAAGTGATTGAATTTGATGCCACTTGGAAATTTTGCTTATTGTTTTGGCATGTTGGTTCTAATGTTGTTATGTGTTGTAATAGGGACATGGGTTCACCAAGGTTTGTGGTACCTATGGGCCCACTTTATTGTATGGGGGTACGCCCCAAGGAGTTATAGATAACTAGTACGGGTTGTTGAACTACGGTTATTATGTCACTTGGGTTAGAGGTGTCTGAACTCTATGTGCTTAGGGCCATAGGGTGATTGACCTCTTTGGTGGAGCGAAAAGGAAAAATTTTTTCTTCATTGACCGACCTCTTTGGTGGAAGTGAAAAGGAAAATTTGTCTTCATTTTTTTCTTTAGGAGGTATATGGAGTTGTTTTTGGATGCTTATGGAGATTGGGAGGTGTATGGAGTTGGTATTATGATTTATGTGTACTCATGTGAGTCTAGTTATGTTTTGTGATGTTGAGGATTGATGCTCCTCATTGATGATATGATGTTGATTCCATCTTGACACTATGTAGTTACAGTTATGGTTTTGAGTTGTGTGAAACCTTTGTATGTGTATTGTTGGGAATTCCATGTTGTTATAGTATGCTTATGTTATGAGTACTATTGTGCAAAGGGGCATGTGTGTGTAAGTACTATGTTGTGTGGACCATGTATGTTCTTTCCATGGTTTGGTTGAGTTCTTGTGATGTGATACAGTTGTGAAAGTATGTAGAAATATGTCTTGTGGACCATTAGTGTTGTGTTTGAGCCTTTGTGGAATCATGATGTCATTTACTATGATGGGAAACCATGAAAATAAATCAACTAAAATCCTAAACAATGAAATATTAAGAGCTTGAGTTTAATAAATATTTAAAAGGAAAATGATTAACTAAGTAATAATGTAAAATGGAATTACCAATCTTCACAGAACATTAAGAAATTGTCAAAACTTTCCTTCTATTCTTATGGTCACGTTTTAGTGACATAGTTCTTTTCCTTAGACAATATTGGTCGTTGTTAGAATTCTTAGCTTATAAACCCTTGTAGCCTCACTTTTGTGCACATCAGGACGATGCTTTTATAAGGAGGGGGATGTAGTTCCCACCCCTATTTCACCCCATTGGTGAGAGTATGGTTCCCCTCGCGAAGTGACTTGCTTGTTAAAATCACCCCCTCCTTGGCATCAAGGTAATAATTTTCTTTCTAAGCTATTAGGCTCAAATATCACCTTCCAATTTTCCTTTGCATCGATTGAAACCAATTTAAAAGGGGTCACCAAGTTGATAAACAATACCTTGTAAGCATTTTGCATAGGTTTATTTGATTGTACACTTTAGGATCCTTATTCATTCCTCGAAATTTAATGTTGGTATTTATAATCGGTATAAATAATAACAATATTATTACTATCGTCATTACTAATAACTATAGTAATGCTAATAACCATGACTTATAATTCTTCATATGGATATTAATATAATGATATAAATGTAATAAGATTTATAATAGTGTAATTTAAAACTTAAAAATAATTAATAAATTAAACGAATGAATAAGAAATTGGCTTTAAATAAAATTAAAAATTAAAGTTAAATAAAATTTATGGATATATGTATGGTCTGATTTTAAAACAATACACAAATGAGTTCGTAAAATGACAATGGCTGAGAATGGTGGATGGATTTCATGTAGGTAGGGAACATGGTAAAACCATCCATCAAGCAGAAATGGAGTGCGACACATTGATATAACGGCCTTCAGACCTGTCATTTTCCTTGCATAATAATACAAACACTTATTCGAGATCCAGAGGCGTTAACCACAGTGAAATCCAAGTTAACATTGTAAATTTAGTAGTAATTAGATAGTTACAGTGAGTGGAGAAGTCACAGAGCTTACTTTACTAACAATGGTAAAGCAGGGTTCTGTACTCACATAATTAAATAATCAGAACGTTACAGGAATTGTGCTAAACGGGCTCTCTAGCTATAGCCGTCCTAAAATCAGTCCCATTATGGGTTAAAACAACCCTACACATGGAGATAAATCTATAACCGTAATATATTCTCATTTTCCTATATACAAATTGATTGATCTGGATCTGTATCTGATTCTGAAGCGGGTTCAATTGTCCTAAGGAAACTACTTCTGCCATATTTTGTTTGTTATGTACATGGAGAAAATTGAAGAAGATTGAGGATTAGGAGGTGCTTCATTTAGGTGTAATGTCTAGCTGCATTGTTTTTCTTCTTTTGCTTATGAGCACCTATGCTACATGCACTGTAACCTTTGTAGCATCATTCTTAGGGTAGTCAACGACTACCATTGCATTTTTCCTACTCTTTATCTTTTATTTCGAGTAGTTGTTGTATTGATTAAGGTCTTGGAAGTGCCCTTTCCTACTATCCCACATTTGTATTTGTAAGATTGTCTCTTTCACTCTTCCTCTGCATAAAACCCTCTGTTTGTCTATTCTAAATATAAATATTTAAAATGTATCCTGCACAACTTTTACCAGCATGATCCTTTTCTGTTCCAAAATGAAGCTTAGAATGCCATAAGGGACGTCCAGACAAGTAATATCCAAGTGTAAACAAGCTCCAAAAAGGTTGTCAACCTCCTTCTTTCCACGCAAATTCTGGGTGCTTGTTGTGGGAATGGACAATGCGTTTGTGAGCTTGATATCCTTTGTGATGATCGATCTCATCTCGTTCCAAGAGAAGAATATGATATCATATCAGGATGGTATAAGGTTATCCCTTATGGTGGATAATATTGAAAGTATGTCGTATTGGTCACTCTATGATGCCATACTCAACTCTGAGTAATCCCACTATGAGGGGAAATCAAAGAGATCTTGAAAGGTGACATGATGGTTATTGAGAAAAGTTTTACTTCAATTTCAAGAGGCTAAATATTTGCATTAACTAGAAGAAATTTGACAAGTCTATGCAACAATCACTGATCGATGAAGCTTTCAAAATCTTGGGATCTCTATATGAATGCATTTGGTTATGTATTAATATTGCGGTGGTCAGAACATGAATAATATGAGAATGGCCAAGATTGTAAAGTGGAGCAAGATAACAGATTTGTAAAATATGGAGGCATGAACATAACATGTGAACTGTTTGATAAAATTGCTCACACAAATGTAGTCTCACATAATGCTTCATTTTATGGATATGCATAAATGGTTTTGTTGAAATGGCTTTAGAGACTTTCAAGAAAAGGCAATGGAGGAGTGTTCTAGATGCACACAAACCATTTGATGAAATTCCTCTTTATGATGTGGAACCAAGCTCCACAACTTTGACCATCTCAGTTTCCTCTAGGCATGGTCTTCTACCTTTTTCTTTCATAATTTTCATACTTTTAGTTCTTCATTTGCAATGTAATAGAAATTTTAAACCTTTGGAATAGAATATACTCTTGGTTATTTAAAACGAAACTTGTGTGCAAAACAGTAAAACTTACCTCGTGACCTTAAATTACTTACGAAACCCAAATAAATTTTGGATGCCAACCATACTCTTAAACCCTCTTGAGATGTTTGGGAAATTTAAGTAACTGAATGGATAGTCATAACCTATCGATTTGACTAGAAGATGAGTTTGAGTCCCCTTTAAACCTCTAACTCATCCCTTTGTAAAAGTTAGTAAATCACAATTTTCATCGACATGTGAAATACCTCTCTAAAACCTAAACCTAACCACGAAGGTTTGATCAAGTTTGTCTGTGTTCCTTGTTATCACGATTCCTCAAAATATTTTACAACACACTTGAACGATCGTTTGATCATTTTCAGTGACCCCTAGGAGCCATACCGACCTTTTTACAACGTTAGGAAGCTATTTAAATTTAAAAGATGGATTTTGTTTAGGCTTGCCATTTTGACCTTGAGAAAGAAATGATTATCCTCCTTTAAAACCTCTCAATATTTTTACATGAAAATTTTAACCATTAGTTCAAAAAAAATCATCACTAGCTAGTTTTCAAAGGAGTTTTGTAGGCCTCCTGGTCGCTATTTGACCATGTCAAAACCAATCCATTTACAACCGATGGTGGCCCCAAAAAACTAGTCACCATTTGTAAACAATTCACTAGTTCTAAGCTCCGCCAGTTCTTGTGAATTCTCGGTATATAGGAGAGCACATAGGAATTTACCTATTGTGCATTTTCCCATCGGAAGACAATTTTTGAATGTGCGGTTTCTTAGCCTCCAAGCTAAAATTGGATTTTACGCAACTAGTAGGAAAATGTAAAAGAAGGTCCATAGGACCCTCGTCAAGTCAATAAACCAACGATAAAACTTATTGAAACTTATAAATAACTGTATGAAACTCTATTTTGTGGCTTGTTTTGAGAAATTTGACTTTTAGAAAAATAGTGTTTTCTCTCTCTCTCTCTCTCTTCTCTTCTCTCTCCCCTTAGTTAAGAAATGAAGTGTAATGAAATGATTATATATCTCTAACCCTCTCTGGTTATGTGAAAGAATTATTGATTATGTAAATGAAAAACTAAAAACATTAATTATGCTAGATTTAGGGATGATTCCATGCCAACATTTGTGTTGACCATGTGGTGGTTGTAGGTACTGAGACATGGAGGAAGTGAAGTGTTACTTGATAATCTCATATTAACATGTTATTTGGAACAATGAAATTGTAGAGGCTAAATCAAAATTTTGTGATATATTGAAATGTTTATTATTGAAATTTTGTAATAAGTACGAGTTGTTAGTGTTTAGGGGTTTTTGGGGAAATGTGCATTTAATCATGGGTGTTATTTTGATTTAGAATTATGAATTGTAAAAAGGTTGGATATTTATGTTAACTGAAATTGAATTTGACATCTTATAGTGCATTTTCAGTGTGAAATTAATGATTAAATCTTTGGTGTGTTGTTATTTACCTTGAAAATGTAGAAAGGAAATATAAATAAAATAGTCAACCTTAGTATAAAACCCTTATATGACTACCCTTCTCATGTGATCCTTCATAATGTAGAAAACTAAAACCTTAGGGTGAACCTAAATCATTATACTCGATGACACCTTCTAGCTTAAGGAAATAAGATCCAAGTTTGAGATTATCATCATAGCATGTACACTTAGTGACATTATCGTGAACCCGACCGTTAGGAATGGTAATGGTTAAACTTTGTCTAGAGTATGTGGCTTCCTCCTAGGATTGGTAATCATGTGTGTAAAGAAGGATAATGTGTTCTCTTAAGATAGTACTCCATGGAAAACCAACTTTAAATCTAATGCAAAACCCTCTTAGATCGACACATGTGTAGAACGAAGGGATTTAGGTGGAAAAGATCGTCAAATACCCTTTGAAATTCATCTTGAGGAGTTGGGGTTATGAATGAATTCCATACCCATTTCAATTATCATTTTGTTGTTATAATACAATACTAAGAGTTAATTGTGGAATAATAAAAATTTAATTTATGCTTAGTTTGTGAAAATGTAACAATGAGATGATGTGTTAGGAGAAAAGTGAAATTTAGATCTTTTTTGTAACGTGTTTAAACCATCTTGTTGTGAGAAACATAAATCCATGACATGTAAACTTTAATGTGAACCTTAATCTTTTAAACGATGGACTATTCCATTGTTTAGTCCTATTGTGTAATGAATGTATGATGTGAAACCATGTAATCATGTTCTTAGAGATGATTCCCTAGGACAAGAACTAGTAGTCTCATGAGCATACAAATGTCCCTATTAACAAATGGGTTACACAATTAATTACAATAAGGTATATGAACCAAATTAAGTGAAACCATTTTAAGATGAATGTAAATGAATCAGTGGATCCTATGTTTTTAGTTACCTACACATGAGAATATTGAGTTTTAACCCTTAAACCCCTCTCAAACAAGAGTGTTAGATTGGCGAGAAGTATCAAAGTTACCTTGAGTTGCACGAAGATTGTTGGAGATAAGGGTGTTTGATTACTCTAGTTTTGACCTTAGTAGGGTGTAGAGTATGGAGAGAAAATGATTTAATTAATTGTAGTATCTTCTTGAGATTATCGGTATATGAAACCTTGAAATTACGTTACCCAATATTCATTTTAGTGTCTTAGAAGGCCTTTGGAAGTGTTAGGTGAGTTAGAGTCCTCTCGTGTAATATGTGCTTAATGTTTTGTGGTTAATGATAGTGAAATGAAATGTTTGGCATGAAATCACTCCCCCTAGAGTCTTGAGACCCTAAATGTTGAAAAGTTTTGTGTAACTTGATATTGTTTAAAAGAATGCTAACAAAAGACCAAAGTAATAACATAAGTGTAATAAGATATCATGAGTAAGTGAGGTGTCGGTTAGGGGAAAAGGGACACTTAGAGTTCTCCTCATAACATATTAGACTTTGTTTTATGTTGTTAAAAGGAGGGGTAGATTGCTCCTAGTGAGATTAAACTTTTGTGAGAACATGAATTCATATGGAAAACAAAACTTATGACGTGTAAATATTAATAAAGACTCAAACCAAGCATTGAATGATAACAAATTCATAAAAATAAATAGACGTGCCTAATGGATGGAAGATTATATGGAAAGGGAACTTGGACCCTAATCTCCTTTAAATCTTAAGATTACTTTCCCAACTTCATGTCAGTTTTGCTTGTGTAATGAAGGTAAACTAAACTTCAAGTAAACTTTTTGGGAACAAACCCTTGGCATAAGATCCAACATCAGGGTATTTGTACATGTTTAAAATGCATAGAACTAAAAATTGAGTTATGGAAATTATTATAATGGAGAATAAACCAAATTTAAGTGTACTTATTAAATATTAGATTTTAAATGGAACCACCATAGGTAAAATGTTAAATGCAATAAAGAAGAATGCAACCTAGTTTTAAGAGGAAGGTTACATGTTAACTATTCTACAAATAATTAAATTCAAATGATGAAAATAGGACTATAATAAATATAAAACCATGAAAATGATGTGTCATGGAAGGTGCCTAATCAAATGTATATTGTTGTTGGAACATTTTATGTACTTTTTCATTTGGGGAAAATGACTTAATGTGTTTCATGGGTCATGTTATCTAAGTGATCTCATGTGGTGTCGTGTATACAACAATATAAGTAAAAAATTATTTTGGTTTTATTGTTGTATTTGTGTGTCAAAATTGTGGGCGTTACAAGACGTTTACACAAACATGAACCCACATATATAACATGATGAGGAAAGGATAACACCTCAAGTAGATATGACACACATTTCCAAGACTACATACAAGACTTACAATGGGGAGAAAAACATATAACATGATAATAAAGGATGCTCATCAACGTTACTTTTTATAAATGACAAGTTCAAAACAATGACACCCACCGCAATATAAACTCATGGATAGGCACATCCCATAACAAACCACTTTCATAGTTTAATATTTATTATATTCATATTTAATTATTTGACCCTAAATATTTAAAGAGCACCTATCATGTAAACATATGTTCTCGTTTTCTCTAGACTATATTTTCTTTGTTTCATTTAAAATTTAACTCATAACAATTGATTCATTTCTCAAAAGCATGTTTACTTGGTATAGAATTATATCATTACAGGGAGGAAAATTGACGAGAAGTAAAAAGGTAGACTATTTGGTCTAAGAGTGGACATATTCCATGTTCTTCTTTTCATTATCACACTTAAACACTACATGTACACTCTTTTCGCTTTCAAGTTATTACAACTAATTGTGTAATTTAACTACATAATCTGCTTTGTTTGTGATACGTCGATGAGGTTTGTATTGAGTTTAAGGGATGAGTATCAAATGTTACTTTACTTCTAATCCATATTTTCTTAAAACTTGTGAGTAGAAGAGAAGTATGACAGAGGCAAGTAAAAGAGGAGGGGAATAAAAATCTCAATTTACTCTATGGACCCAACAACAACAGAGGAGGGGGAAGAGGAAGAAGAAGAATATGTGGCACCTCTTTATAGATGACCAATGATAAAGATACATTAAATTTCCATTTAAATAATACACTTTTCCTATAATTTTAAAAAATGCATTATAAATTAAAATCCCGAGGGTTTTTCTGAAACCTTAGTCTAAAATACTTACAAAATATAATTTTGAAACCATTTGGCCACCAATACCTTGTAAGAGATCTAATACCAACTGGTATTAGCTACCAAAAAGGCACCAAAAACACAAATATATTTCCATAATTGTAGAAATCACCATAAATCCCTAAATTGCCTAACAATCTAACCAAAACATTGTAGGGATTTCTAATTTCTTAACTTTACCCATTCACTACACAACTAGAGTCATAAGTGTATCATAAGATTTTCCCACTCACTACAACCCTATCACTATCCTCAAATTCACTTAAATGAAGTTTCCCACAAAAACTAACCTCAATATACCCAAAAATGTATCGAGTCAATTTGATATTCAAAAAATATAACGTCACTATATCAACGGCCAATCATTATAGTGACTCGATAATTTGCTATAAAAGCCCTACTACATGCTCTCCTTTAACATACATGCTAATTATACCAATTCGATATCCAAATTTACCTTGCCCACATTATTTTTAAAATCACATAAATTGTTCACCAATTCATTTCTCTCGAACTTGCTATTTCAAATCACACCACCCTTTTAATCAATTATTATAAACATGACTACAAATTTAAAAACACAAAAACCAAAACACAAAGGATTGCTTTAGAACCCAATTTCTTTCTATGAAAACCAAGTCAACCATAAAATTCTCATGCATGATACCAAATTATCTCTCTACCACTATACTTGTTTTATAAACTAACCACTTGCACCCCCATATAGCGAGATTGGAATTCACTATAGACACCTAATTTCCACCACACAATTTTAATACAAAAATTGAACTAATTTCCGCACTTCCTCATCATTTCATTATAATTAGCGATTTCTGATAATTAGCTAATGTAGCCTCATCTTTTAGGTCACTTAACAACATTTTGTTAATTAATTGTCTTTTTCCTCATCTTGGATGCTAATTAGCGTCAATTCGTTAGTTAAAATCCTCTTTCAATTAATTAATTTCCCTTTCATAATATTGTATTTAATTAATAAACCCTCTTATTAATTAAATTCCCCTCTCAAAACCCCTCTAATTCTACTAATTTCCCTCCAAATAATCTCCAAATGGCTTCTATAAGCTAAACATGGCCTATTAATTAATCCCAATTGATTAATTAAACCTTCCCTAACTCCCATGGGTCACTAATTCCTAATTAATCTCTTTTAATCATGCTTATCCACTCCTAATTCTACATCTCCTTTATCCCACATTCACTAGGATGTATGCTTCTCCCAAATTGGAAAGCTATATAAGAAACCTAGTACCTTCCTACCAATCTACACCTTTACATCTTTTCAATCTTACTCAAGAGAGCATTTCTATTATAGGAATGCCAATTAAGAAAACCCCTTACTTGCTAAAGTTAGTAAGAGAAGATTCAAAACATGGCCTTTAGGCCATTTTGATGAGATCTCTTCCCTTTAGTAACATCCTTGATCATGCGTAGCTTACATTCGGCTTAGAAGGAAATATCTACATATCAAAAGCGCATCAAATTTTGAAAGGAGGTTTTGCATTCTTTGTTTTTAACGTTTTGTGCAAGTTTTTAGCTTCTTTTCATGCTTTATCTTGATGTATTTGATTAAAGAATTAATCTAGGATTTACTTGGTGTTAAATCCTTTATTAGATTAGCTTAGGTTCTTTAACATGCATACATATGACATGCCCGATGGGACACCTCTTTGTCTCACATGCATTATTTTAGTTTATCTTCATTTACCACTTTCATGCAAGTTATTTCAGTTTGTTGAAAATTTCTATGTTCTTGGTGATGTATGTTGGTATTTGGTAGTGTTGAGTCTTATTTTTAGGTAGAGAGGAGGAAAAATATTGTCAAAATTGAATTTTGGCAAGAAAAATTCAATATTTTTGATGATATTACCTTATTTTTCATGATTTTCCACTTTTAGTGACCTCACTCTAGCTTTCAACAACTTCGACTGTGGATTTTTCTCGACTCTATTTTGTAGGATCAACAACCTTGTCAATTATATCGGTGACTTTGTTATGATTGGTGACTTTTTGGGACATTTCGGTGGCCGCGACTTGTTTCGGTGGCCTTTTCTATGTTAGTGACCTCACTCTATTAAAAGGGATCAATCACTTTTTGAGCATCTTATGTTTTTCTCATCTATTTTTGGTTTTCTAAGTGTTGTTTTAGCCTATATTTTCACCTTTTTAGCTCGGTTTCTAAAGATTAAACACTGTATGCACTTATTTACATGTTTTCGTCAAGATATGAGTGCTTCTTTGTGTGTTTTTGTCAAAGGTACCCATTTTGAGCATATAATAAGATGGAAGTACTTTGGAGCAGAATGAGGAGGCAAAAATCCATTAGAAAAGACACCGAGTGTAAAATTAGTTAAGTATGCTAAACTACAAGATCATTGTTTCAGCAACAATCTTGCTTTAGCTTTTAAAGCACCTTGCTTTTCAATGGAGTTATAATTGTTAGTGGCGGCCTTGTGTTTAGTGATGAATTATCCTTATATGCCACAACAAACTAACTTTTATTTGGAGGTCTTGTGATATGTTTCGAGGTTTTGATATTTAGCAGCCTCACCCGCTAAACAATGATCTCGACCGATCGTGTCAACAACTCATGACCTTCAGACGAGGAGTTGTGTTTTTACTTTCTCTCATTTTATTTTCACGCATGGTTCATTTTTTTGAAGAAATTGGGCTTTCAAAACTACTAATTCTTGTGCACAAGTTGCCATACTTGCTTGTCAAAAATAAATTTCTAAAAAAAAAAACCAATTAAAAAAAAAAACCCAAGTTGTGTGAACATCAATTTTCCTTATTTTACTTCAAACTTTGCTTACTTTTTCTTACAAAATCACAATTTTCTTGGCAGAGCCTTAGATTCACAAATTAATCTTCTGTAGTTCCCATTCAATAAACAATCATCCATATATACATGAGTTCTCTCCGAATAAATAGGAGAGCTATAATTGCTCCCACAACAACTAATCTACTAGATTAGTATGAGTTGTTCAAACAACTCATAACTACTAACCACACTAACAACCCATATTATTATAATAATGTACACACTAACAAATGTATTTCCTAACATTCCCCCTTAGTGCGAACATGGGGAAAACCTACCTTGTACTACAACATTCCACTTCGTAGCTTGCTCATGATCTGGATGGTTTCTAGGACAATACCAACAACATAAGGATGATTTTCCAAGTGGTTAACCAACAACCACACACTTGATGGTTTTTAGGACAATACCAACAACCTCTGGATAGTTTTTCCAGTGGATTACTAATAACCACAATATCATGATGTTGTAGTAGTATCATCGGCTCTCATCACATTCTTCCTTTAGGAGATTACATAGGAAATAACTCACTTATCACAACAATAGAACATATACTGGAAAAAATTCACATTACTAGCTCTAAAAATCCCAATGTTATTATTTGTAGCCACTTATCGATCGCTTCCACTCGATCTTGAACAACATAGGAAACTGCCACTGCCACTGGAAGCTTCCTTTGACTTTAGTCATTTTAGGATCATAATGGAAATGGAACATTGGTGTCATGTTCCCCCCCCCCGCCCCCACAATGTGAAATTTCTACACACAAACACTAAAAATCAAACTCGCATCGAATGCATACAACTAACTAGATCATGCTAGTTAGATATTACTGCACATGGTCACCATTGCAAATGAACATATTCACAAGAAGACAATCTTCCAACGAAGTACGAAAGTCATAGGATCATGTCAGTGAGAGGATCACTAACAAACATCTACGTTCTAACACAACTCTTTTCCAAAGATCCAAAATCACACATAACAAGAAATCAAAAGAAGAACTCCAAAATTGAAAGTAAATACTCACACCACAAATATGCCACCATAGCTGATATGTAGCCCCGTCGTTGGCAAATCGATGAGAGGTCTCGATCAGCCTCTAATCTCCGATGCCTCCACCTCCGGTTTCATGCTTTAGTAGTTTAGCCGATGTGACAATGGAGCTCAATTACAACTTAGATGTCAAATTCCATCGAAAATTCGTCTGTAAGATTTTTTTTAAAAACAATTTTTCATACTTGACACTTGATTGGACAATGATGACAATCCTAAAATCACCTATTTTGACATTTTTGAATGGATCTCAAAAATACTAAAAACAAATATAGACTTTAACATTTTTCAACTATAATGGACGAGACACTATTATGATATACAATGTAGAACCTTAACCATCTAAGATGACAAAGAATGACAACCGACAAATATGTACATATTGACACATAATGAATTTTGACATTTGACTATTATTTTGAAACATATTACTTGGAGGACACTTTTGACAACAAGACACGTAAAAAGATACTTACTCTATAACTCAAAAATTAGATAAAGAAGTATAAATTTGACACATATGGCCGATTACTAACATTACCAACAAACTAAATACGACCCGATAAAACTCTAACAAGACTTTCTTTTAATTTGTAAAACATAGATTCTATGAAACATATTTCAACCAAGTTGCCTATAAGGAATTTAAAAACCAATCTCAATAAACATAACCACCTAAAATAACCAAAACTTAAGATTGTGACATCAAAAACATCAAACCTACAACATATGACTTGCATGTATCGGTAATCACATTGACTAACAAAATACGTAGATAGACGGTTTGCCATGTATGGATAGCTACGATACCATGAGGAAAATTCACACTAGTTTATTCACTAAGCTAGGCATTCTGAAAGGTCTAAATTGATAGATCTGTTTACTGATCTGTGCAAAATGACGTTGATCTCGTAATGAGCTCTACAAAACTACCAGGCTGGCGTCGATGCATATTTTCTCAAGGCTGTGCGTCACGAAAGAAATGTAATGAACCACACGTGAATGCGTGTAGAAACCAATCTTTACAAATATGGATGCGAATTTTTTTGAGTTTTGAATGGTCGATCTCCTGGGGATGTTCGCAGCTGAGTCTGAGCAGAGTCACCAAACAATGAAATGTTGAACTGAGTTAAAGCAATATTCTCCAAACACGAATTTAGAGCATTGCAAAATGAAACGATCTCTGTGAAGGATGAAACCAATGTTGATGTAAACTGCATCCAAATATGAAATCTCAACAACGTTGCAAGACAAAACAAAATCAAAGTGGATCAAATATAATATCTGATGCAAAATTCACTGCAAATATGTGGGTATAATTATTGGGTCAATTGAACTGTGTCGTTAAACATTCACTCCTATTATTTGACGCTAAGAATACATGCCAGAGATATAATCACACTTCAATCACATGTAATTGACACGTAGGAAGCTCAAACAGATTTCTATATTGACAGTTTGATATACGAACTTTGGAAGATTTGATATGAAGAAGCTCAAATACTGTAATAAATTCTAAACTAAAATAAAATAAAATTTAAAATAGACTCTTTCAAATATTTATGAACTTCATATGCAGGGACATTACAAAAGAGGGCACCCCTTCAAACTCATCACAACATCTTAACAATAAGAGAATAACCTGCTTTGATGACAAATCTAGGCAGATCCCTAGATTCACAAATTAATCTTCGGTAGTTCCCATTCAATAAAAAGTCATCTATATATACATGAATTCTTTCCGAATAAATAGGAGAGCTATAATTTCTCCCAAAACAACTAACTACTAGATTAGTATGAGTTATTCAAATAACTCATAATTACTAACGACACTAACAAATCATATTATTATAATAATGTATGCACTAACAAATGTATTTCCTAACAATTTTCCCTTTGTGATCGACATAAATCTTGTTGCTAAACATGTAGGTTGCTTGGTTAAATATATTGGATTGATTTTTCACCTTAAGCATCTAGGTTACTTGTAAAATTTCACATATAAGATTAACTATTATTTTAACCACTTTCAAGGGTGTTTGTTTCCCTTCAACATATTTCGCTTCTTGATTGTACCTAATCCTAACTATGTATTCTTTTTCCACGCACCGAAAGACGATCTTAGAAATCAGAAATAGTTTTGATGCTTTTTCTATTTTAGTATGGTTTGGTGGTCAGGTCGTCATTACCTAATCATTTGGATGAATCCCATGTAACGGTGTGCTATATAACTTCATGGGAAGATCGATAATTTTTGGATAAGTAGGGGTTCACTTTTATGTGGCTCTTATGAAGTGAGGGGTGCATTTTCCTCCAATACCCATGCCCTAGACTGGATCCCATAGAAAATAAATGTCATTTTTGACCAAGCTCTAATGAAATGACTGGAGTGAAGGGGAGGGGGATTTGACCCTTCGAACCGCATCTTAGATATCATTTCCTAATTTCATGTACTTGTGCCTCACGTACTGAAAGGTATATCAAGGACGCCTTAACAACATGTTCATCCTAGATAGATGGAAAATCTTAGGAATATGTTGTGATTGCTTAGTTTTTCCTAAAAATATGTTTGTAAACAATTTTAAGCCAAAGAGTGGTACTTATTCCAAAATCTTTGATTCACAAAAATAACTCATGAGGTGAGACTTTGACCAGGCTAGGGACCTCATTTTGACAAGAAAATGAGGTGATGCTCCATCCAAGTTAGACCAAAGGTGTTTTTCTAAATCAAACTTTGACTCATCAAAAACTCGTTAGGATAGACTTTGATTGGGATAGGGACCTTTTTTGACAAGAAAATAAGATGATGATCTGTCCAAGTTAGACCAAGGGTGTTCTTGTTATAGTTGTAGAATTAGTCCATATTTTGACTACATGTATCAAAACAAAAAAACATGTTACTCTGTCGACTTCAAAAATTATTTGTACACCCAAAATTCACAAAGTAAAACTCTGTCCGAGTTAAAACCTTGTTTTAGTGATAAAAAAGGTGAAGATTTGTCTGAGTTGTGACACATGTTTTTCATCACAACCATATTTATTTCATCCACATTTTGGCTTCATTTATCAAAATTAAAAACTAAAAAATCTGGTAAAATTTCATCAAACTTTTTGAAACACACATTTGAAACTTATTTTCCAAACTTGGTTGATTGTTCAAATTTACATTGTTATACTGTCAAATTTTTCTAGTTTCCTTAGACAAATTTACAACATCCAAATTTAGGAAAACCACCATTTACATCTATTACACATCGCCAAAATTTCGTATCTTCCTTAGAAAAATTTACAACATCTAAATATTTGGAAAACATGCTTTTGTAACCATTATGCTTTAATTTAAATTGCTTATATTTCCTTGGTAATCCTCATTAAACATCTTAAAACTTAAACTCTCCTCTTTACAACCATTACACTACCCTATTTTTCTTAGATCCTTTTGGAAATTTACATAAACATCCAAATATTTTCAAAATAAATAAGATAGCCTTTACATTATCTAATTCAACTTAGAAACCTCTACACAACACACGTTCAATCTATTAATGTCATTCCATAGATAAAAATCATTCAAATCTAGTCACCATGGAACTTGTAACTCAATTAGAACACAAAACACATGGGCCTAATCCTTTCCTCCGAATCCTTCAAAACATCTTTGATGAGGAGCATGAACTAGTTGATCATAATGGGGGAGAAGAAGAAATACCACATGAAATATTTGACCATAATCCACCCATGTAGATAAATTTATGTTTCAAAACAAATATCAAGTCCTACTACGCTTGGTTGATTTAGGCACTAAAATACCCTCTGATTTTGATCCACACTTTTCTCACTTGTATGATTTGAGGGAAGAAAAAGCGAGCCTCCTCATTTCAAGATTGTTGAATATATTAAACCCCAAACATTCCTCTATGTTGACACAACTTGAGGATCATAACAATGAATCTACGACACCCAAAAATAAAATTGGAAACCATATACCCTTTTTTAGAATCAAACATGAAACTAGAACGAGGGATGAAGATAAAAACCTACACCACACAATGAAGACATGATAATAAAACAACTCCAAAGAACTTAGTTTCCAATTGGCCACTTTAGCTTCACATGTCAACAAGGACATGCATATATCCACTCATACGAGATAAACCCAAGGTGACATATGCTAAAAAATATACTAAAAACCATGGAGGTGAAACCTCCAAATAAAATCAAATGCACATACCCTCCACGTTGTCACATGGCCAAATATTTGACCAAGAATGAAAATATATGAAATATGCACTCACTGTCTTACAAGAAAATAACAACAGACACAATAAGAGGTATCTATTTTAAGAACTGTGTCCCTACCACTTTGATTGGGAAATCTTTCCTACTCCCTTTCCACCAAGATTTGAATGCCAAAAATTTGATAAATACCATGAAAAAGATGACCCTAGGGATCATGTAAAGACTTATTCATCGCATCTCATGAATTGTTTTATAGAAATAATTATCTTATTCACTTGTTTCCACAAAGTCTTGGGGGCCAAACACTTGAATGGTTTCTCCATCTCCCAAAAGGTCTGTCTCTCACTTTTTCAAAATTATTTGAAAAGTTTTTTTAAATTTCTAATTCAATATGGAGAGTGATATCACAATGTTAGACTTGTGCAACACTAAACAATGCAACAATGAGAACTTCATTACTTTCCTACAATGATGGTGGGGTTAGCTAGTTGCTTCCCTTGTTCCATCCCCGAGAAATAACTCGTGAGTATTTTTGTGCCAAACTTACACCTTGAAATTTCCTTCCACTTGAAAATGCATTGTGTAGGCACCTTTGAAGAAGTCATAAAAAAGAGGTCAAATTGAAAAGGCCTTGTTAGTAAAAGGTGTTCTCAAACCTTTTAATGCAATTATGACACAAAAATTATGGACAAACCTAAATTTTTCAATAAAAATAAGAATGTCATAGGTGATGGAATTACTAATTCCAAACATATACAAAGTGGTAGAACAACCCACACCTAAAACTCACACATGGACCACTTAAACAAGAAATTAAACGTAGGGAATACACTCCATGTTTATTGAGTCCCTATCATCAATCCTTAAACAACTTGATTTGGCCAATATGGTCAAATTTCCTAACACCAAACCTTTTGAGGATGATGCACCTAAACCATCATGGTACAAAGACCACAAATATTGTGAGTATCATCATGTCAAAGGTCACAAAATCGTGTATGAAATTAAAAGATCATTCAAGATCTCCTATCAATATATTGACACACAAGAACCCAAAAAATCCAATAATTAGTTGGGAATATACAAGGAACCTTTCCTAAAATATAAAAAGAATAAACGAAGCCAAATCAAGGTCAATACTCATAGGGTAAAAGTACCAACCATGTTGTTTCTAAAACATCCCATCCATTTGATTCTCTTATTAGCTATATTCATCATATCACCAACAATCAAAATCAAAAATCAAGAGTGTGTCATTACAACACGACACAATCATCTTGTTGTCCTAAGAACCCCTTTTTATACTCCTTTAGATAGTCATTACGATCTCCTAGAACAACTTGAGAAGATAACTACCAAGATTTCTATCTTGGATCTTCTTAAGATATCTATTGTTCATAAGGACATCCTCTATAAGACCCTTCAAGATTCAAGAGTTCCCACAAACATTGACACTTCATGCTTCCAAGCCTTGGTTGTATATATCACCCCATCTGACCAAATTATTTTTAGCCAAAACAAGATTCCAATAGATAGTTATACACACAATCTCCTTGTATATAGAAGTGATCATTACCCATAGTAAAAAGTTTAAAAGGGTGCTTGTGGACAATGGATCTGGCCTAAACATATGTACTCTAAAGCTTGTTAAATAACTGGGACATATAAATGTAGAATTGGAGCCTAATGTGATCACCATTAAGGATTATGATAATGCAAAATGACAGTCAACAGAACAATCACTTTACCTATGGAAGTTGGGCTTGTCACACATAAAACAAGATTCCATGTCATTGAATTGGAACTTCCCTATAATATTCTCCTCATCCTCATGGATCCATGCCATATATAGGCCATTCCCTCCACATTTCATCAATGTATCAAATTATACTATCAAGGACAAGAGCTCACAATTACCAATGACATGAATCCCTTCACCCATTGTAGAATGTTGGATGGCCACTACAAAAATCCTACGGATGTACTTCTACATAATTATATGTTGAATTTGAGTTAGAGGCCCTCGCCTCTTGTGTCAATCTTGATATACTTCAACCTCATAAAGTGTATTATTCTAACTCCACATACCCTTTTCACATGGGAATCTAAATTGAAAATATTTAATACCAGGTTGTGGAGAGTATGACCTCACACATGCCCTCCTTGTGTCTAACCTTCCCATGTCACAAAAATGTGTTATAGCCTAAATTTTTACTACAAAGAACTCAAGAGCCTTTTAGTCTTGAAAAATTCATCCTTGGTGGTCTCTTGTATATGAACATTTGGTTAGCACCTATACCTCTTAGTCACCTAATGAGAAGATGGCCTCCTGTTATCAATCCCCAAAATATGTTATCCCTAACAAGATGATGTATGCCATGGGATACCAAGGTTATGGGTGTGGGTTACATGAAAAGGTGTCATGTGGAACCTTTTTAGCCCATGAAAAGATGGATAGATATGACATTGGTATTTAACCTTATGGGGCACCACATGTAGAAGTTGACACCACCTATTTTGAACATGAAGAAAACTCTTCTAATCATACACACACAAACCAAGGTCCCCTTATAGTCTCTACAAAGACCTTCGCATTCATAAATTTATTTTTGTATATTTCCATTTTAACCTTATCCCCTCCACTACTAAGCTAGATCTTATACACCATCCCTTATTGATTGGGACCAATAATGACACATACCAATTGATTTATTTCAAAATGAGGAAGAAATCACATAATTCATGGGGCTACGTGATGACATTCCTGTTGGGGATCATAAGAAATGGTTATCCATCAACCTCAAAACATATGCATGATTCACGGAGGAGGATGAGTTCTATGGTTAGAAAAAATAAAAAGAGGCCAAAATATCTTCCAAAAATCCTAAAAATAGAAAATCCAAGTCCTATAGTGAAAACCTCTTTGAGGCACTTACAGACAAACAATGTGAAAAAGCAAAAATAAAAATATAAGTGATCATTCTATTGGTGAAAATCTTGTTGAGATGCCAATAGAGGAATAACTCAATCTCCCTCTCAATCCTATATGTATGGAGGATGGTTCCAAGTTATTAGTTGAAGAGACTATTGATGTTAACATTGACACAAGGAACAACCTAAAATTGTCAAGTTAGGGGCTTCTCTTACTTCACATGAATTGAAAAAATTTATTATGATTATTAGAGAGTTTTTGATGTGTTTTCTTGGTTATTTGTGGACATTCCCAAATTAGATCCTTCCTTGGTTATGCAAAACCTAGTTGTTCATGAATCCGCTAAGACCATAACAAAAAATTACATAAGATGCATCTACATGTAGCTCTCTTGGTCAAAGAAGATCTTGAGAAATTATTGGCAGTAGGTTTTATTAGACCTATTGATTATTTAAAGTGGATCTCCAATATCATTCCTACTCACAAGAAACCAATTAGAATCCAGATTTGCATAGACTTCAGGGATATTAATAAGGCATGTCCTAAAGATGATTTTCCTCTTCCTAATATCAACATGATTATCAATTCTACTATAGGCCATGAAATTTTATCCCTCATGGATGGATTTTCTAGATATAATCAAATAAAAATCATTGAAGAGGACCAACATAAGACTACATTTACTACTCCTTGGGGTACCTTCTATTATCAAGTCATGCATTTTGGCCTTAAGAATGCATGAGGTACATACTAGCGAGAAATGAATTTTATATTCCATGACATGCTACATGACATGTAGAGGAATATGTGGATGAAATTCTTGCTAAATAAAAAACATGTGTAGACAATCCTACAATAATCTCTCTCATTTTTGAACGACTTAGAGAATATAGAGTCAAAATGAATCCAAATAAGTGTGTGTTTGGTGTCATATCGGGTAAGTTATTAGGTTTTATCATTTATAGATGAGGAATTGAGGTAGATCCAACAATGGTTATAACTATTGCTGAGATTCCTCCTCCCAAAAACCTTATAAGGAAATATCCAGGGCATCCGTATATTAATATCTTTCCAACTGATAAGTTCCATTCCTTCACCCACATCTTAAAAAAATAATGTTGACTTCCAATGGGTTCTAGAATTCCAACAAGCCTTTGTATAGTTAAAACAATACCTTTTAATAATCCCGTCCCTAATGCCACCTACCCCAGTGATCCCCTTTACTTTATATCTCATCCACTCAATGTTTTCTAGGTGTGCTCTTAACACAATATGATTCTCAACCCAAAAAAAGAGCTATCTATTAAATCAACCACACTCTCATATCTTATGAGCTTAACTACTTACAAATTGAGAAAGATTTCCTAGCCATTTTCTTTTCATGTAAAAATCTTCACAACTACTTATTGAACAATAAAACTAAACTCATTTCCAAAGTTGACCATCTCAAAAAATCCTATACAAACCCACTCTTCTTACTAAGGATGGAAACTGGATCATATTACTTAATGAGGTTAACATCGAATATTTCAATCGAGAAAGAAGTGAAAGAAAAGTGCTTGATGATCAAATTAGAAGCACCATTTCTAGGTATTGAATCATTGAGTCTGGAATTTCTAGATACATCTGCTTTTATATATCAAAGAATATTCTACCTAGAAAATATACTTTGATGGGTCATTCACATTTCATGGCTTAAGGGAAGGAGTCATCCTTGTTACCCCTACGATGATCTTATCCCACAAGCTTTCAGAATTGGGTTTCCTTGTACAAACAATATTACCAAATATGAAGCCCTCATTATTGGTTTAAAAGTCACTATCAAATGGAATATTAAAAAGTTGATGTTATCAACGAATCATAGCTAATCATTAAACAAGTCATAGATGAGTACAATGTTAAAGATGAGAATATTATTCCATATAAATGCATGGTAGATAGCCTGAAAGAGTACTTTTTAAAATAACCTTCCCAAAGGTCCCATAAAAACAAATAAATCAACATATGTTATGGATACTATCAGATATTTTCTCTTTCTATCCCCAAACAATTTTTTTTTAGAATTCCTCATTAATCATCTTATAATACTTGCCTAAAATGTTAGAAGCATGTTTAGTATGAAAAGTTGTTGGTCCCTTTCCCCTTGGTATGTAGATATTTATAACTACCTACATGATGATACCTTCCCACCTGACATTTCCCACTAACAAAAACAAACGCTTATCTAATGGATAACACATTACACCCTCATCGGTGGTATTCTCTATCGTCGAGGCTATGATGGAACATTTTTACAATGTATTAATTTATAAGAGGCTATTCAAGCGATAAAATTGGTATACGAAGGCATCTATGGTTGGTGTGCATAGTCTAAGTTTAATAAAACATAGTTTGGAGCATCGACACTTCAACCAAACAAGGGTCTAGGTGCTCACCCAAAGCACATAAAGACCTATTGATTCCATTCCCGTGTGTTATTGTGAAGATATAGTTCCTACACTCATGGCTATCATAACATACAAACATACCACATGAAGAATATATATGCTCAAAAAATCATATCATATGCAAAATAAAATGGTGTACGACCAAAAGAGAATTGAGTATTAATTTATAGTCATGGTGTACATCTAGAATACATCAAACAACAATATACAATGCCGAAAATCAATAGATTCAAATATCTTCCAGACGTTACATAAACTAAGATGTAGATTGATTATTATCTATGAAACAAGACTCTCACAAGAAACCACTTACATGGATATTTACAAATATATATAGGGTGGGAACTTGTCCTTCACCGTGAAATTGAGCTACATTCTTAGAATAGATAAAACATATATATATATAAATTACATGCTTTTACAACTAGCACTTCCCTATAATTAGACACAAATCCATGGTTCTCAAGAAGCGCCCGAATTTCTTCTCCTAAGCTCTATAAATTGATTTACTTTTGTCTATGCATGCTCCATTCCTATAATTAGCCCTACATGTTCTTATCCTATTATATACTCACTCGTCCATGATCTTCTATTTCGACTTGTCTTAGTGATCAAGTCAACTATGCTTTTCCCTATATTTATCTTGCTTGGTGATCACACTATATCCTCTCCCTACGTAACAAAACTTCATGCATGCTCTTTCATACTTCTACGCATAATTGTTTCACACTCTTCAACCTTTGTTCTTATCCAACACTTAGTCATTTTATTAGCCCAACATTACCCCACACTAGGTATATTGTTTGTCCTCGGCAATACAAAGAATGATTGAATGAATGAATGTAATAAAGAATTATGAAGAATACTGAATGAAATAATCTTGGGAAATTTCCCAAAAGAATGAAAAGAATGTGCTGAATAAATAATATCTTCTCCCACATAATAAAAAATAATACTAAGGTATATGGAGGAGTTCCTGGAATTCTGCGCTAAGTTCTTCCTCTAGTTGCTTCCATTCTTTGAGCATGTTATTCAACCTTCCTAGTAATGCTTCAACAATTTCTTGAAGCCCTTTTAAGGCTACTCCACCATATTTCTTCTATAATTCAGGAACCATTATATCCTGTTTGAAATCCATTCCTTCAAAGACATCTACTCCTCTCATTACCATGGCCTACAACTCCTCCAGGATCGCTTCTACTCTGCTCGCTCTTATCTTTCACAATCTTCTTCATCTCCTCTAATTCCTGAATTTTTTTATGCGTATTGATTTATCTCCCTATACAAGGTTGTATTGAGGTGAATCCTCTTTGTTTCCTCTTCTGTGAGGCATGCATCTATAATGGAAGTATCCACAAATTGATGAATATTTTTTCTTCCTTTTGTTAAGCTTCCTTCACATATGCACTAAGGTCTTCATATTCCTTTATTTTTATTTTGATCTCCTCTTGCCTTGCCTTTTCCAGCTCTTCCATAGTTGGTTCCCATCCTGCATTTACTTTAGCTATTAACATGGTAAATTCTTCTACTAGGTTATCAATTTCCCTGTTCTTGTCGAGCTTTGCCTCCAAAATTACTTATGAGAAATAATGTGCAATAGTTTTAATAATCTCGGCGAATTTAGTGTTAAATTTGGCATTCCTCATTTTTATTTATTTAACATGGCCACTAAATTATTATTATTTTTACTTACATCTAAAATTTACTTTTCGCGCCTCTGAAATGCTACACCTTTATTTACATTCCCGCTCGTTACTTCGTAGAAAAAATTATCAATCCAATGTCGACATGTGTATCATTCAATTGTGTGGAGTCCAAAATTAAGAGAGATTTTGTTGGTCTCTCCTTCCCTACCACTCATGGATAGCCTTTGGGTTTACTTAAAATTATGATTCTTCCATATGAAACCGTATCACAAAAGATAGAACTTTATGTGTGTGGACATGGGCTTGCAATTATTGTAACATATCCCAATAATATAGATCTTCGGATCTGTTCCATGCTAGAATATCTCCCTAATGACCTTTGTTGGGTCATTGACGAAGGACATAAATAGTCGGGAGGTGAGATTATTCATGACCTTGCTTCATGTGATGGTCCTAACCATTTAGTGTGCTACTCATGTGGTGATTCATTAACAAAATTCTCCTATGCATGACCAATGTCCTATTCCCTTTCTTGGTTGAACTCCTCATGTTCACGCTCTTCTTCTTTCTCAACCTCCACATGCACCGAGACATCAAAAGGTATTTCCCCTTCTTCATGCTCCTCATATTTCTCTAGTTCCTCTTCTCCCACATGTATAATATGTGGACTCCTTTCTCCTCCGAGTGCTCTCATGTACTTAGAGTTTCTTCATCATCACACTCTTCTCCTCCTAGGATGACCATGCATGTGATTTCATTTGGGTTATTTGGAGGGGTTTCTAAGAGGGTACATGTACGATGGAAAAGTGACATGCGAGCATGGGAATCTACAAGTAACTCTTCCTCGTACCCGACCTCCCGAGGTCATGCCGAGACGACCGGTGAATGTGGAATATGTATGGATACAGACAAACTAGTTGGGAAATCTTATATCCTCAACACACAATAGTGGAATCTGTGAATCTAAGGTGTAGAAGGCCCTCCTAACTTGAATTGGCATAATGGATCGCTCGGATATAATAGTTGTTCGGAGGCTCCAGTCAATGTCGAGCTCTACCGAGATCCTATTTATTGGCTATTGGATACGTGGGAAGTGACCTATAGGTGCTTCGTGTATATTTCCAGACAAGGTCATGAAAATGGTGATGGGAGGTGTAGTGGATCCTCTGGGGTTTTATGGACGATTCTCTGGTCTAGTCCAGAAATCCTTAGCTTGATTGGCTACTACGTTTAATACGGAGAATTGTGTAATAATGTCTGGTGGGAGTGGTGAGGACTTGAATATTAGTGTTCGTAAACCAGTGTCAATGTCTGATTGATTAGTAGGCCCGTTGGGTTGTGGGACCTATGAATCACAACCGTAAGTTCGTGGTTGTGGCAGACCTCCTATGGTCATATGAGGAGTTAATTTCTCCTTCTGATTATCTAGTAATTGTATGCCTTTTCAACCTCTATGTTTATAAATCGAATTTGTGTAATTTTCTCATAATACCTTGCAAGTGTTCGCAACTTGAATGCATAAGCTAGTATCTATGTTAATGAGGAGGTCTCCTGCATTAGGTTATGGAACTAAAGGATCACAACCAAATACTTGTTCTCTTTCAAGTCCTTGTACAATCATGCGAACATCCTATCAAGGCAGTCTGTAATTAGGGTGATTTGACCATGATCGTGGGATCATTTTTGAAAATTTTCCTAAACATCCCTAAATGGTGTCAGTGTAGAAGATCATCTCGAGAGCTTTCCAACGACTGTGAGAATGCGACAAACGGACATCGGGAGCTCTAGATATGTTCGGTCAAAGTTCAGACATCGGAAAGTCAAACTATGGTCAACTGGTCAATATTGGACCAATTGCACTGTGACACGTGGCTTGCCAACACTCGTCGAATTCGCTCGATTTGCCTATCGGGAGACGACAAGTGGATTATATGCTATTTACCAAGTTAATTATTTCTATGCCACATTGTATGGGTCGAAATTATATTATCTTGGTAAGTCCACTTTCCAAATGGCACGCATATATGCCAAACCACATATATACATATTAATGTTTATACATTAGTATTATTAACCGCCAACATAGGCTATGACCACGGGGATGGGAGGATGAAGCGGTTGTTGGGCTAAGCCATGCGTGGTACCAAATCCACGTGGAGATGGGGGCGGTTATACCTCTTATGGCCCTTTGACCACTTCAAACATATGCGTGGGAAGGCTATTTAAAGCCTTAAACATTATCAAATCCGCCTCCATTGGGATTTAATCCCATTTAAAATGCAAATCCGCCAAAAAAAGAGGCCACTGGGATTTGATCCCCTGACCTCATCGCTCCAAGACCAATCCTCCAACCAACTCGCCTAGAGGCTTGGGCGCATTATAAAATGGGTCGCTTCCACTTATACAAGGGAGACAGGTCTGTGTAAAGCAGCTTAAGGACCAGTTTTCTGAAAACACCATTTTTGAAGGCCTTGCACTCAGATTGGGAACTTGGAGTAAAAAGATGAAATGAAGGAAATTATGAGACGATTCCAAAGATGTAAGATTTGATGTTTTTGTTGAGTTTTACCTGTTTTT
The DNA here is from genome assembly GCA_018340775.1 of Taxus wallichiana var. yunnanensis. NCBI lineage: Eukaryota > Viridiplantae > Streptophyta > Pinopsida > Cupressales > Taxaceae > Taxus > Taxus wallichiana. The sequence goes on from CM031236.1 coordinate 187,905,368, forward strand.
GGAAGATTTTAATGCATATTTTAACAGGGATCTACAAGACAGCTAGTTGGAAAACATGAATTTCAATGCACTTCTGGTCCGAATTGTGACTTGGTGTAAACATGAAAAATGTTCAGAATTTAGAGATGATCTCAGATATATAATTTGTTTTCATATAATGTTTTTAAATCTCCATTTGTAGGTGTTTTTATAACACAGTTGCAGGGAGATCACATTGTGAAAACACTGTAGGAGCCACGGATCGTTCTTGGGACAATTTCTGCTATTTTTCAGAGTTCTTGGGACATTGATCAGCTCATTTGCAGGTTTTGATTCATTATTGGTTGTTTGTAAGAGTTATTGTACTTGCATTTCAATATTATTAATGGATCGGTTCAATCTGAACCTGGGGACGTAGGAATTTCCGAACCCCGTAAACAATCTTGTTTGTTATCTGAATGTTTTCAGTTTTCTGATTATTTATTTGCTACACAAGTTTTCCGCACTTCTATGGATGCATAATAATCAGAATTTAATCAATTTGTGGAGTTTAGAATACTTAAAATTGGTTAAGAAAATCACGATCTTTGGAAACTTTTAAAAGTGAAAAAATACAACACACGGTTTTTAGATCGACCAAAATGTGTATGCCTTTTCGCCTTCAATATTTAACTCTCTCAATTGTTCACTAATTGTTTGTAGGTTTACCGTTGTTCGAAAACCTGAATCCTAAGGTCTTGATCTATATCAACTAGTGTTGTGGGAGATTTGGTTGAGGCACTATTGGTTCAAACACATATTCCTAAATTCCCTAGGTCCCATGATTGTCATGCAAAAATGATTCAAATTTAACTAAAACTAGTAAACTAATTATGAAAGATGTATCTACACTATGTATGTATTCTTTTATCTTTGTATTTTCGATGAAGTGTTTTAAAGGAATTAAAAGAGCATCTATTCTAATATATTCATAAAATGGAAAATTAATCTAGTAACCGAATCAAAACAAACAAAGTAGCCTGGTGTAGCTATTTACCTGTGTAGTTTTGAATTTATCCTAAATATCTAAACAACTAATTAATTTAAATCGAAAGACTCTCAATCCTACCTTAGAAGTGAGGAATGAATCATAGTTTCTCAGAAACTATCAATCCCCACAGCTTCCCAATGCGATATCGAGTGTGAGCTTTGACCGAAATGGAATAATTTACTACTCTATTTGATATGTTATAACTAGAACTTTGACAAATTTTAAACCTAGAGTTTACGTAATAGTGGTAAAACCAATTGTGTTTGACTTTGTCCCCTCAAGGTGATCTCCTCATTCCTTCGTGTTATCGTGAATCCAAAAAAGTGTGTATATGATAGTATCGCTAGAAGAAGGTACTCGATCAATGGAAGCTTTGGATATAGATCGAATACAATGTGAGTAAGAGAGGGATAGTGCAAGTGAATAGAGCTTGACTATGTAATTCCTAATGGGATTTATTACGGGAATACAACACAAATACGCCGAGAGTTCTAGAAACTATCTTATGTGACAAAAAAACCTGCAACTCTAAATGGATTCCAACCTAAGAATGAAACTATCTTATTCTAAACTGATTTGCATGGAACAACAATGAAGCAAGATTGAAACAAGAAGATCAAATGACCTCTAAACAACAAAGAGAAAGCTAACAATGGATGCAAAACATGAAACTATTGGAATTCTAAGCAAGAAACTCAAAAGACTGAATGATTAAATAGAGAAGGAGAGGGGCCCTCTTGTTTGAAAACAAGCTAGCTATTTATAAGCAGATGCATTCACTAGAAGGTAACTTGAATGGAAATCTTTTTACTATTAAACAAAGAGAAAACACTATTCACTCAGGGCAACCAAAACATAAATGCAAAGAAAAGTAGTTGAAGAATGTAGATAGAAATTTGAATTTTACGTTTGACGAGATCGTCAGAACATTCTGGAAAACGTGCACAGGACCGCCGCCCTGTGCAGGGCGGTTGTTATAGACCGCTTCCCTATGTTGGGTGGCGGTTATGGGATTGCCACCCGTAGGGCGGCGCCTCATCACTTAAGACCAAAATGCAAGGAAAAATGGGGGAAGAGGGTAGAACAAAGCATGTGGAGGTCGATGAGGCATACGGGATACAAACATATACTTGGTGAGCTTTTTTGGATCCCAAACACCTTGTGAGGAGACCTATATCATCATTGGGGTATGTGTAACCTATTTCCTCGGTGGTGCAGTACCCTACAATTTTGGGTACGTACATATTGCCCCCTCAGAGAAGCGTCTTAGCCATGAAGAGGCATAAAACGGTGGATCCGAGTATGGCGGTCCCAAAATGGGGAGTTAGGAGTTATACCTGACACGCCCGTGTGTCGAAATGTCACCACCCAAATTCCCGCTATTTGCAAGATGAAAAGAGGACTCAAGTGTAGATAGATAAAATAAATCAAAAAATAAATACTAAATTAAAATTAAATGAGGACTTACCATTTGTGCAAGGATAAGAACTTACCTCTGTCACGTTATTCTAACTATGGGAAAGAACATTCAAAACAAGGTTAGAATGTTATATATATACAAAATGAGCTCATTTTCCTATTCATTTGCGCGTATCGATTTGGTAATTTTTGAGCTTTGGGTCCACGGTGATCACTCTTTTCATTTTTGAGTATGATTGAATTGGAATGAGCTTGGGAATGGTATTTTGTGTTAGGTTTAGGTTTTTACTGTTTTTGAATGCTTTTGAGAAGAAATCCTAAGAAATTCGTAACTAGAGCGGTCATAATGGGCCTCAAAAGGGTGGATAGGCAGAGTTCCTTTATTTCTTAGTCTCCATTTTGTGAGGCAAGTATGATGTTTTGGTATTTTGTGCTTATTGTAAGTGTTTTGACCGCACCTAGTGTGTGATGACATCGTACAAAGCTATGACACACCGTGATATGTACATATATCTCTTTTTGGTTCGGTTATTCATTGTATAGAGTTGGCTTATATTGTTGATTTGATTCATGTGTGTACTCTTAGATGTTTAGAATTTTTTATTTTCATATGCTTTTCAGAATGTATGCAATGGATGACAAATGATAATAAATACTAAACAGAATGTTTTACTTTATATGCTTTTGTAATGCTGATATGTGATGATGAACACATTGTAGTATTGAACTTTTGGCCTCTTTGGGAAATGTCTGTGATTTCTTCTTATGTTGGAAAAATGTGATGAATGTATAGTGATAAAGAGATGAACTTGCCCCACTCCCAACTCCACGCAACCAGTAAGATGTGAGGGCTCAACACCAAGAGTTGGGAAGGGCACAAATTGTATGAGTTTGATTGAATGGAATGATGAGAGATAGAAAAACCAGTGATAGAAACCAAACTTAGACCTACACACTTACCCTACTCAGAACTACCACCAAGCTCAGAAGGCCACTTACTTTCTAGTTTATCTAGACTTAGATCTATAAATGGCAACCTGGTTGACAAAATCTGGTTTTGAGGATTTGATCTCTTTGGAATTTGGACATTTGTTTTCACTTAATATAATTTGATTTGTATTTCTAGAATACCAAGATTTGTTAATTTGTGTGAATGGACCCCCCACACCCTGCCTCATGCCACTAGTAAGAAGCATGGGTTTGTCACCAAAGGTAGGATATAGGTGAGTAAGGGCACTTCTTTCCTTTCCCAACCTCACACCACCAGTAAGAGATGCGGGATTATCACCAAAGGTTGGTGGGGCAAAGAAGTGTGTAAAATAAAATATTCTGTTTGCTTGGCATTTTTTATTCTATTTGATTTTGACACTTCTGATCTGTGACTTTGGGATATCCTTTTTTTCAAAGAGACATAAGAGGGATAGATGTGACACCAAGAAGCTTCTAGAATAGACCGTAGGTAAGGACAACTTCACCTAGTAGAAAGAAAGAGCAAAACCAAGTATGCAGGCCTTGGTATGGTTTTCATCAATACTTGTCTGTCAAACTTGATGAGAAGATTTGAAATTACTTGATGATGTTTGAAGATGTGATTTGAATGCTTTTGCCAATATTTTCAAAAATTTGTAATAGATTGCTTAAGAGTAAGTTCCTTGACTACAATTTTTACGAAATGAGTGGAAAAAATGAAACAACAAATGACTAATGCAATGTAGGTAGCTATAATGTACAAGTGGTGATTCTGATGTCTTATGCGTAAAACCGTTTAAGATGCAAGGAATTGACAGTTTCATTGAATTCCTCACCTTCTAGTGTGCACAAGAGATACACACCATTTCCGTAGTCTTTCATGACTCTGGTATGGGCCCAACCACTTGGGCCGAACTTCCTTCCTTCGCCGGTTTTCTTATCAATCCGGCTTGTCTAGTCTTAGAACTAGATCTCCTCATATATTTCTCACTCATAGAATTTTTTTGTTATACTATCGGCACATCCGGTTAGCATAGGCTCTATGCCATTGTTTAGCATTTAGCCTGGCCTCATCAAGGCTTTCCAGTTGAGAGAGGCATGCCTCCCTGTAAGCTTCTTCATCCAAAATCCCTTGTAATGAGATGCGAGACTGGGTATTTCAACCTCAAGTGGGAGAACTGCTTCTACCCCGAATACCAATGAGAAAGGGGTTACTCCTATTGGTGTTCTTATTGAGGTTCGATGGGCCCACAAGGCCGGATATAGTTTTAGATGCCAATCTCACTTGTTCTCCTTAACTATTTTGAGGAGAATAGCCTTTAATGTTTTGTTTGTTGCTTCGGCTTGTCCATTGGCTTGAGGGTAGTAAAGAGAGGCCATGTGATGGTTTATTTTGAATTTTCTACATAACTCATGGACCTCATCATTTTTAAAGGATGTGCCATTATCTGAGATAATGACTTGTGGGACACCATACCTACAAATGATTTGGTTCAGAATGAACTTGGCAATTACCAAACTTGGTACGGTGGTGAGAGGCATGGCCTCTACCCATTTGGTAAAATATTCTGTGGCTGTAATTATAAAATTATGGCCATCGGTTGATGAGGGAGAGAATTTCCCTATCAAATCTAGACCCCACGTGGAGAAGGGCCACGGGGTTGCTATTGGTTGTAGGGATTGTGCTGGCATGTGAATCTCGTGAGAGAATTCTTGGCATTTGTGGCATTTACGTACAAACTCTACTACATCGTGTTCAAGAGTGGGCCAAAAATAGCCCATCCGATGTATTTTGCGAGCAGTGGTGTGACCACCAAGTGGCCTCCACATATCCCACTGGGATTCATAAAGAATCTTCTTGGATTCTTTTGTGTCGACGCATCTTAGAAGCATGCCGTCGAAGGCTTTACGATAGAGTACTTGTTCTAAAACAACATATTTAGCAGTGATAATGCGTAACCACCTTCTTTGTTGTGATGTGGCACTTTTTGGGTATGTGTGGTCCATGATAAAATTGATGATATCAGTGTACCAGGGACATGTAGAGATGGGGGGCCTAGTTTCGACAAAGTATATACACTCATCAGGAAAGTCCAGATTTACCAAATCGCCTCCATCTAATGGATTGTCAGCTAACCAGTCTGCAATGATTTGTCCCTTAATGGATTTTTGGTTTACAAATGTTAACTCAAATTCACCCATTAAGGTTATGAAATGCCCAACCTTTTTAGATAAAGACCCTTGCGTGAGGAATGTTTATAAATGATCTATCTTTACAATGACCCTTGTTTCTTGGTTTAACATGTAATGTCTTAAACATTTTGTTGCAAAGACTATGGCAAGGCATTCTCTCTCTTGCTTGTGTATAACATGTTTCATAATCGAGCAACGTTTGGCTAATGAAATAGACTACACATTCTCGTTTATCATTGTCTTCTTGAGCCAAAGATGCAGCTAGCTAGTGAGACATCAATGGCCCATGAGTATAGGATCAAAGGGTGATCTAGTCTGGGAGGCATTAGCATGGGTGGAGACAACAAGAAGTGTTTAACTACTTTGAAGGCCTCGTTTCATTCTTCAGTCCAATCAATGCTATAATATTTCTTTAATAGATTGTTGATTGGATGAATGGAAAAACTTAAATCCGGGATGAACCTTCGGATTGCACCAAGTTTCCCAAGAAATGACCTGATTCTAGACTTGTCCGATGGTGGAATCATTTCAAGAACAGCCTGATTTTGGCTGATCAACATCAATCCCTCGTGAAGATATAATGTAACCTAGAAGTTTTCCTCCTATCACACCAAACACGCACTTCTCTGGGTTTAATGTGACACCATATTCAATCAATCATGAGAGGATGATACAGAGTACTTCTGGATGATCACAACACTTCTTGGCCTTGGCCAATAAGTCATCCACATAGGATTCCATAATTTTATGGATAAGATCGTGGAATATGTATGTCATTTCCCACTGATATGTAGCATCGGCATTCTTAAGACCGAATGGCATGACAACGTAACAATAAGTTCCCCAGGGAGTTATAAACGTAGTTTTGGCTTGATCCTATTCAGATATTTTAATCTGATTATACCCTGAGAACCCATCCATGAGGGACAACAATTCAAATCCAGCTATTGCATCAACAATAACGTCAATGGATGGTAACGAGAAGTCATCTTTGGGACAAGCTTTGTTAATATCCCGAAAGTCTATGCAAATGCGTATCTTCCCATTCTTTTTTAGAACAGGGATGATATTAGATACCCATTGTGAATAGTCAATGGGTTTGATGAATCCCACTTGGAGAAGTTTTATTACTTCCTCTTTTACCATGAGAGCCACTTTTGGCTTCATTGGTCTTGACTTTTGTTTAATTGGTTTTGCATCTGGTTTAGTGACAAGGTTATGTACCGTGATGTGTGGTGCAATGCCCGTCATTTCTTTATAGTTAAATGTGAAAGCATTTTGATGTTCTTTGAGGATTTGGGTGTGTATTTCTATCTCCTCTCGGAGTTAACGAGGATCCCAACTTCAAAATTTTGGTTCTTCCTCCGTTCCGATGTTTATGTCAATGGTTTCTTCTATTAAAGAAGTGTTACCTTCTTCAAATTCAGGTGGGGCTGGAGGTAGTTCCAAGCTTTCTCCATCTTCTACCTCATAGATATCAAGATCCTTTTGTGGAGGAGACTCTACCATGGGATTTCCAAAATAGGAAGAGGAATGTGGTATTAGGGAAAGATCCACTATGCGGTGAGCAAGGTGTAGCTCCACATAGGTGTTTAGATATTCGAGAGTGACTCTATCACCATCAAAGTGATCCAGATAGGAAAATCATTCTCAACTTCTCCATGAGTCAGGAGTGGGTTTGTTGGTATTTTACGTACTAATGGTTCAGTATGAAGTGATACTATGAAATTTGTATCTTCCAACTCACTATTTGGAGTGAAATGGGAAGCTGAGGTTGCTATTGAATCTATGAGAAGGTTCTGCTCTCGTGGGATTTCTTCAATTGATATGAAGTTGAATCCCTTGCTTAGATCTAATACCGCTATTTTGTAGAGTTGTAAATGTTCAGCCCTAGTTTCATATACCTCAGAGACTTGGTTTGCAACTAGTTGTGAGTCTCCTAGCACTCTAATGTTATCAACACCCATTCTTTTGGCTAGGATGAGGCCAAGGAGGAGAGCTTCATACTCAACCCCATTGTTTGTACATTCAAAGTTTAATTTAAAGGTGAAAGGTAGGATCTTTCCCTCAGGTGAAGTAAAGATCACTCCTACCCTAGCTCCAAAGTGACATCTAGCTCCATCGAAGTGGAGAGTCCAATATTTGCTTGGAAAAATGGATGTTGGGATATTTGTCATATCTGTTTCTTCTGCTTCAGTTACTTCTACCATAAAAACTTTGTCTAATGGAAGAGAAGCAATTCCTAGGGTGTATCCCATACCCATAGAATCAAATGGTAGGAGAATAGGTAAATCTTTCTCTAGCAACTCGACAATTTTTGCGGTAGTCCCTAATGACACTGTTTCTATGATGTTGGTCTCATTTTTGAGTGTTGGAATGCCCTCGACCAGATTTGTAATTTCCAATTCTGTGGTGGGTATCAACTTCTCTTTTGGTTTTGAATTAATTGGTTTGCTAAGTTGATTTGTTGGGAGTTCAAACTCGAGTGAACACCTGGTCTTTTCTTCAAATCAGCTAGGTGTATATCGAAGGGTTTTGGGTCACCTTGTGCCACAAATATTTTCCCTAAGTGTAGAAATCTTATTTCTTGGAATAACGTGGAAGGGATTTCCTTCATGCGGTGTATCCATGGCCGACCGAGGATCATATTATAGTTGGTTTCTGATCTATAATATAAAAATTTGGTGAGGACCGTCTTGGGTCCTAAAGTGACTGGTAAAACTATGGTTCCAATTGAAGTGGCCTTTGAGGCTATCATAACCTCTTAGCGTATTTCATGTTGTGGAAAAATTTGTCTCTCCATATCCTAACTTTTGAAGAAAAGCAAAGGGGACTATGTTAATTGCTGCCCCATCATCAATCATTGCGCATTTAACATAATTATTGTAAACCCATACTTGTAAATGTAAAGTTGGGTCACCTCTTCATGTAATTTCAGCATCTGTTGGCATTTTGCTTATATCAAATATAAACTCGTAGATCCCTATCCAGGCTTGCCATGGAGGGTAGATGTCAAAGTCTACATGGTTTACTTGTGTTTCCAGGAGGAGTGATGTTAATTAAATGACCAAGGCCTAATGCTTCTAAGAGAGCAGCCCTATGGGTGGGAGAGTTCTTTAACAAATCCAAAAAGGAGATGTGAGAGAAGGTTTTCGTTAAATCATTAATTAAATCATAGGCACCTATGGGTTTTACCAACGTTTGTTGAATGTTGTCTAGTTCCAATGGATAACTTGGAGTTGGTTGAGAAGAATAATCCCATGTTCTTGTTATGGTTTCTATGGGTAGCTTGGTGTCTAACTCTACCAGACCAACTATCTTGGTTTGTGGTCGAGTTCCTAATTGGGGTGCGACGGTGGATTTAATGAAGTTGAAGCTTCATGATCATTGTTTCCTATTATAACACCCTTGTTTGTTCCGCTTGGATCTAACCTTGTTATTGTTAGAATGGTTTGGGAGTGGATCATTAAAGATCTTGAGGGGTGCATTTTGAGGGGAAACTACCCCTGTGTAAGTGTTTGGAGCGGTACTACAAAATTTGCTAAGAACATATCTATAAAGAGTTGTTTTTGATCTTCTGGCAAATGCTGCATGAATTTATTGTAGTCATACGAAAGTCCTAGTATCGTGGCCTTGAATTTTGTGGAAACCACAATACAAATTGGGATTATAATTTTGAGGCTATTGATTTGAAACCTGTTGTGGCCCAAAATTCTTGATAAGGTTGTTGGTTGTTAGAGTTAAAATTTTGAGGTTGTTGCCTTTGGTTTTGACTCTGATATCCAGTTGGGTTTTGATTTGGACCTTGTGTTTGGATTTTTTTTTTGTTGTTGTTGTTGTTTGTGGTCGTGGTGGATGATTAAAATCCACCGTGTTGATTTTTGGAGTAAAATTGTTATTTCACTGATTATTAATGGGTGGCAAAATGTTCACAACATTTTCTCTTTTAATTTGGTCAGTTACTCCATCTATTGTAACCTCCATGGTTTTTGTTAAGGATCTTAGGTCCTTGATTAGCATTCCCGGTATTAGGATAGGCCGTGGTGTTTTGATTGGGAGTGATTAATTTCCCATTTGTTCCATATGTCTTACGACCACTATCTATCACTGCTTGGTCGATTCAGAGAGCACTCTCGAGTACTTCATCATAAGTTCTTAGTGGGAACTTCTGACTTCTTCCTTTATCTCTCTATTGAGAGAATGAAGGAATAAATCGCATAGTTCCATTTGATCCATGTTTGGAGCACTTGCTGATGAGTAGAGAACCGTACGCCATCTTTGAATAAAATGAGCAAAGGGATTCATTATGTTCTTGTTTAATATGCAAGAATTCCCTGATTCCTGTTCTTAACAATTTGTTCATATCAAAAGCTTTGATGAACTCTAACACGAGTTGTTTAAATGAGTGTATCGAGGCTTTAGGTATTTTGTAATACCAATCAAGGGCAATACCCTCTAAGGTTTTAGGGAATATCTTAGCAACAACCCCATCCCAAGGGAGTAATTCTCATATGGTTGTGGCATAGGCCTTAATGTGTGCATTTGGATCTCCTTCCCCTTTGTATTTGGGTAAATCGGGAAGAGGTCTTGGAAGCATAACACTTCGTATGGTGAAGTCTAGGGGCTCTTTTAAATATTCTAATAAGTCCCTACCGCATAGGCCTCGACCATCGATGGTGCTTGCTAAGGGGGTGGGGGTGGCATGGTTTGTTGATATGGCATAACATATGTATTTGTAGGGATATAAGGGAATCCATGTGGTTGAACGAACATCCCGGAGAAGAGAACATGTCTCCTTGTGGTGATTTTGAATAAATGTTTAAGTAGGGAGGATCATTGTTCTGGTATGGGTTGTTTGGTGCCAAGCCGAGAGGTATCATATTTTCAACTGGAGCGGCGTTTGAAAATGTGGTCCTAGTTAATGTTTACTTGTGGGTAATTATACGGATGTTGAGGAGGCATGCCTAATGTGCTTGTCCCTATAAGGAGGTCAACCTAACTGGGGTGATGTGGAGGGTTAGGGATTCTTGCTTGCCCAAAATATGAATTTTGATTTGCTTGAGCAAGTTCCAATCCTCTAACCTTCTCAACTAAGGTTGAAATGACCTCTATTGGCGAAGACACAATGTTTTGCCTTAATGGTGTTTGTTGTACACCTTGAGGTTGTAAAGGGGTATGATACCCTACTATGAATTGATCATTACCCCTCAAGCTTCACCGAGGGCATTTCCCATAGGTGGAGGAATGGGGGTGTTTTCTTGGAGTAGGGTATCGGATTATATTTGCAAACTCCCTATAGGTGGGTACATGTTTTGGAAGCATTTTTCACTTCTAGCATAGCATGCTAAGTACTCCTCATCCAAAAATGGGAGTGGATCTAACTGTCTATTGATCTAGTGGTCTGAACAAGACCCGAGGAGATGAAATGGATTCTCCAGTAAATGTCATATTGTTAGAGCCTGAAGGAATAAATATGGTTATTGTGTTTGTGCAAGCTGATCCAACTCCTCAATTTGGAACGAAGAACTAGAACTAGTTCTTTGAGGGGGAGTTTGAGATGACAAGTAATTACTTGAATAGTTATCAGCCCATGCAGAAAGCGAGGGTGACGGTTGTCTATTTGTTTGACCATAATTTTCTTCGAGACCTGAGAGAGGTCTGCCATATGTGTCGTATCCCGACATATTCTGGGGGATATATGAATACCCACAGAATAATGGGAAAGAGAGAAGGTGGATGAAAGAAATGAAAATAAAAGGGGAACAATTGTTTGTTTCACGTCGGGTTCACCAATTTTCTTGGTGAAGCTGATGTGAAGCTAATGAGGTAAAGAAGATAAAAGTGAATCAATTGGAAGAACAAGTAGGAGTCTGAATCTGGATAAGAAGATTGTGTATTTGTTCACGTCGGGTTCAACAATTGATGATGAAAAAGTGACATGCGAGCATGGGAATCTACAATAACTCTTCCACATACCCGAAATTAGAAGAAGTCCTTGAATGAATGGCATGGAATATGTATGGATAATTGGATACAAACTAGTTGGGTAATCTTATATCCTCAACACCAATAGTTGAATCTACGAATCTAAGGCGTAGAAGGCCCTCCTAATATGAATTAGCAATGGATTGCTCGGATATAATAACTATTCGGAGGTCCAAATAATGTCAAACTCACCGAGATCCTATTTATTGGTTGAATTGGATACATGGGAAGTGACTCCGTAGGTTCTTCGTGTATATTTCTAGACAAGGTCATGAAAATGGTGATGGGAGGTGTAGTCCTCTAGGGTTTTATGGATGATTCTCGCTAGTCTAGAAAACCTTAGCTTGATTGGCGCTGGCTGTGTTTAATATGGAGAATTGTGTAATGATGTCCTCTTCATGGGAATGGTGAGGACCAGAAATATTAGTGTTCGTAATCCAAAGTGTCAATGGCTTGATTGATCAAGAGGCTCGTTGGGTTTGGGACCTATGGATCACAACCGTAAGTCATGGTGGTTATGACAGACATCCTATGGCCATATGAGGAGTTAATTTCTCCTTCCGATTATCTAGTAATCGTACGCCTTTTTAGTCTCTATGTTTAGAGCTAGAAGTTGTGTAATTTTCTCATAATACCTTACAGGTGTTCTCCACAACTTGAATGTGTAAGGGCTCTGGTTATTGTGTTTGTGCAAGTTGATCCAACTCCTCAATTTGTAACCGAGAAGAACTAGAACTATTTCTTTGAGGGGATGTTTGAGATGACAAGTAATTACTTGAATAGTTATCATATTGGAGTTGTAGAAATCGAGGATGACGGTTGTCTATTTGTTTGACCATCCTCAATTTTCTTTCGAGACCTTGAGAGGTCTCCCATATGTAGTCTTCGACATATTCGGGATGATATATGAATACCCACATAGTTATAATGGGAAAGAAAGCGAAGGTGGATGAAAGAAATGAAAATAAAAGTTTGAACAAATTGTTTGAGACACATCGAGTTCACCATTTTGTTGGTGAAGGATGGAAATGAATGAGGTAAAGAAGATAAAAGTGAATCAATTAGAAAACAATAAAAGAGTTTGAATTCGATCGAAGAGTTGTGTATTTGTTCACGGATTCAGGTTCACCAATTTTGTACGATGGAAAAGTGACATGCGAGCATAAGAATCTACAAGTAACTCTTCCTCGTACCCGACCTCCCGAGGTCATGCCGAGATGGCCGGTGAATGTGGAATATATATGGATACAGAAAAACTAGTTGGGCAATCTTATATCCTCAACACGTAATAGTGGAATCTGTGAATCTAAGGTGAAGAAGGCCCTCCTAACTTGAATTGGCGTAATGGATCACTCGGATATAATAGTTGTTTGGAGGCTCCAATCAATGTCGAGCTCTGCCGAGATCCTATTTATTGGTTATTGGATACGTGGGAAGTGACCTGTAGGTGCTTCGTGTATATTTCCAAACAAGGTCATGAAAATGGTGATGGGAGGTGTAGTGGATCCTCCGGGGTTTTATGGACGATTCTCTGGTCTAGTCCAGAAATCCTTAGCTTGATTGGCTACTACGTTTAATACGGAGAATTGTGTAATGATGTCTAGTGGGAGTGGTGAGGACCTAAATATTAGTGTTCGTAAACCAGTGTCAATGTCTGATTGATCAAGTAGGCCCGTTGGGTTGTGGGACCTATGGATCACAACCATAAGTTCATGGTTGTGGCGGACCTCCTATGGTCATATGAGGAGTTAATTTCTCCTTCCGATTATCTAATAATCATACGCCTTTTCAACCTCTATGTTTAGAACTAGAAGTTGTGTAATTTTCTCAGAATACCTTACAGGTGTTCTGGCAACTTGAATGCGTAAGCTAGTATCTATGTCAATGAGGAGGTCTCCTATGTTAGGTTATGGAACTAAAGGATCACAACCAAATACTTGTTCTCTTTCGAGTCCTTGTACAATCATGCGGACATCCTATCAAGGCAATCTATAATTAGGGTGATTTGACCAAAATGTGTATGCCTTGTCGTCTTCAATATTTAACTCTCTCAATTGTTCACTAATTGTTCGTAGGTTTACCATTGTTCGAAAACCTGAATCCTAAGGTCTTGATCTATATCAGCTAGTGTTGTGGGGAGATTTGGTTGAGGCACTATTGGTTCAAACACATATTCCCTGAATTCCCTAGGTCTCGTGATTGTCATGCAAAAATGATTCAACTTTAACTAAAACTAGTAAACTAATTATGAAAGATGTATCTACACTATGCATGTATTCTTTTATCTTTGTATTTTCGATGAAGTGTTTTAAAGGAATTAAAAGAGCATCTATTCTAATATATTTAGAAAATGGACAATTAATCTAGTAACAGAATCAAAACAAACAAAGTAGCCTGGTGTAGCTATTTTCCTGTGCAGTTTTGAATTTATCCTAAATATCTAAACAACTAATTAATTTAAATCGAAAGACTCTCAATCCTACCTCAGAAGTGAGGAATGAATCATAGTTTCTCAGAAACTATCAATCCCCACAACTTCCCTGCGATATCGAGAGCGAGCTTTGACTGAAATGAAATAATTTACTACTCTATTTGATATGTTATAACTAGAACTTTGATAGCTCAAACTTAGGAGTTTACAGAACAATGGTAAATCTATTTGTGTGTGACTTTGTCCCCTCAGTGTGATCTCCTCGTTCCTTTGTGTTCTCGTGAATCCATAAAAGTGTGTATATGATAGTATCAATAATAAGGTACTCAAACAATGGCAGCTTTGGATATAGACCGAATACAATGCGAGTAAGAGAGAGATAGTGCAAGTGAACAGAGCTTGACTATGCAATTCCTAATGGGATTTATTGCGGGAATACAACAAAATACCGAGAGTTCTAGAAACTATCTTTTGTGACAAAAAAAAACCTATAACTCTAAATGGATTCCAACCTAAGAATGAAGCTATCTTATTCTAAACTAATTTAAATGGAACAATAATGAAGCAATATTGAAACAAGCAGATCAAATGACCTCTAGAACAACAAGAGAAAGCTAACAATGGATGCAAAACATGAAACTATTGAATTCTAAGCAAGAAACTCAAAATACTCGAATGATTAAATAGAGAAGGAGAGGGGCCTCTTGTTTGAAAACAAGTCGGCTATTTATAACAAATGCATTCACTAGTAGGTAACTTGGAATGGAACTCTTTTACCATTAAACAAAGAGAAAACACTATTCATAGGGCGGTCAAAACATAAATGCAAAGAAAAGTAGCTGAAGAATGAAGATAGAAATTTGAATTTTATGTTTGACAAGATCGTCGAACATTCTGGAAAATGCGCACAGGTCCACCACCATATGTAGGGTGGCGATTACAGAGACCGCCGCCTGTCTTGGGTGGCGGTCACGGACGCCACCTGTGCGCAGGCGGCGGTCTCGTCACTTAAGACCAAAATGTAAGGAAAAAGGGGGGTAGAGGGCAAAACAAAGCACGCAGAGGCTAGGATGAGGCATACGGGATACAAACGTATACTTGGCGAGATTTTCTGGATCCCGAACACCTTGCGAGGAGACCTGTATCATCATTGGGGTATGTGTAACCTCTTTTTGGCGGTGTAGTACCCTACAATTTTGGGTACGTATCGATTGTGCTTATTTTGTCTTGCGGTCATACTTCCTAAAGGTGGTGGTGTAATGGATGTATCTTGTGCCTCCACCACTTTTACAACTCATAAATTTGGGTGCGAGATAGATATTAAATCTGCAATCCTCTTTCCTAACTACAAAAGTTACTATGGGATTTAGATATATCCCATTTGACTCTATTGTATCTTCATATGGCTGCCTCACTCCACAATAATAGGTCTTACACAAAGTATGATACTCTATGTCCACCTTGTCTACATTGAATTTTAATGGCTATGTGTTATTTATTTTGTTGATCATGCTCCTAAAGTACTTGGATGTGAATACGAATGAAAATTTACACCAAGGATCCATATCTCCACTCATAAACAAAAATTACACAAGACAAAAATGCTACATTATAGAAAATTTGGCTTGTATGTTCAATATAGTGGGAAAATATCTTGGTATGTACCATTCATTCTCAAAGGCACCACACATCCATTTATACCACAAATCCAATCAAGCATTATATGCATTTATTATCGCCCCATTTCATGTTTACTTGGAAAACCTCTTCGCGGGGATTATATGGTTACTTTGGGTGCTCCCACTCATGCCATGACGGTCCATCTCGGAACTCGATATCCCAAAATATAGTGAGAAACAAAATTGATCCCCACGTCATTTTCTCACCCTTGTCATGTTGGTTTTGAGACTCTTCCACAATACTCTCTATAATGTAAAGAGCAATGTTGTACATGGTGTCATGCACTATCTTATGCATAATATGCAAAAATTATTATTTACCTCTTTCCACCTTTCGGGCTCCCAATTTGTAGCTCACTAAACACACACTTGGATTTGGGTCCGAGATGTTTGCAATGTTAAACGCATGGCTCCCCCTATGATATTACAATTTGGTGGTTGTTTCTTCCACTACTGCTTCATCATGTAAATCTATCATGATATCTTCACCCCTATTGCATAATTTGGTTACCTTGCTAATGAGTTACGTGGTAATGCACATTCTTGTTCCTGTAAAGTAAAAATAATCTTCATGCACCCTCGACACCAACCAATGATAGAGTTACACATGATTTCCAAAGAAAGATAACTCAAACTATTGTAGCATACCACCAGCCTCCAATGTCTTGCACACCCTATCATACCTTTGATTCTCATGTTTTCCTTAATGATAACCTCCAATGCAGTATTGCATCTTAGAGAACCAGTCATATGGGGACTCCTCCCTTGTATTATTTCCTGTTGATGTTTTCTTCACTCGTAACATTGATTACAATTGTAATCGAGACCTCAGAATGAGACCATGGAAATCATGTGCTCTAATTTTGAAATCCTTTCCTTGCTCACACGTCATGATTCCTCACGACTCTTTTGGTGTCTCCCTAAAAATATTCAATCACTTAATAAAATTAAATCCCAAATCTTACTTAGTGTTTATCTTCAAACCATCGTACCCTAGCTCTACAACTTACAACCATGCAACCATGGCTCTTAGTCTCTTCACACCTCATCAAATCCATACCTCAACCCTCTAAATCCTTCTTCAGTACCACTCTTATATTTGGACTTCAATCCTTCCAAATACAAGGAGCTCTCGGTCTTTAGATACTAGTTTCACAATTTCTCTAGATTTTCGCTACTTTTTTCCAAATCACATAAGTTTGCAGAGCTCTCAATTCACAAGTGAAAAACACAACTATCTCTCACCCCTTTATATATATTTTTATTTTTGAGAACATTTGATGCTCCACTCGTACACAAATTTAAAATGGTTGTTTTCCCTTTTTTGAGTAAGTCTAGGTCTTACATATTTTCTTCAGTATACTACCTCCATAACCTTTTGGTGCACCACTACTTCATGTGTTTCTTACCTTGCACTATCCTACTCGCTATTCCACATGTTTTCATCCCCACCAAGTTTCCTTATACACCATTGAGAAAAAGTCCACTATCGGCACCATTGTTCCATTTATCATTATGAAAATGTCTACCATTACTTTACCTACTACCCCACATTAAAATTATGGGTGGTCCTCTATGCATCATACTTCAAAAAATAAATCAACTCCTACACGTGAACATGCTTATTACAAAAAACTAGAATAAAAATTGGAAATAGAAAATATAATCTAGCTTTGCAATACTGCCTTATTAAAAACAAAATTTAAAAGAAAATAATCTTATTTATAGTAGGGCTTCAACCTACTTCCATTGAAGTAACCAGTAACATTCTTCCATCAAGTGCTTGTAATATACATGTGCCTGATTCTAGAATCTTGGTTACTTTGAATGGTCCCAATAAATGCACTTTCAATTTTCCCGGGTGGGGCACAAACTTAGAATCATAGAGAAGTACCAACCCACCAAATGAGAATGACTTGTTTTGAATACCCCTATTATTTCAAGCCTTTTACCTTACCTTCTCTATATTTTAGATCCACCTTGAATGACACACCACTCATCCAATTACATCAATACCTCTATACGTACTTCCAATTCCTATTCATCCACGAGTCCTTTGGTGCACAATACCCATTGATGGTAACATAAATTCCATAGGTAATACTACTTCCATGCCAAAAATGAATTGAAAGGATGTTTTTTATTCAACCTCTTATACGTAGTTCTGTAAGCCCAAAGTACAACTGAGACTTTATCATCCCAATTCTTTCTTCCAACATCAAATATCTTGGTCAACATCTCACTCAAGATTTTGTTAAAGGCCTCTAATCTTCCATTAGACTGTGGGTGATAAGGAGTTGTCTTATGGTATGCCACCATAAATGTTTCTAGCAATATCCTCATTGTCTCATTTAATAAATGAGTACCCTATCACTTGTAAGGCTTAATGGGTAGTCATACATGCTTATGATATTCTCCCATAGAAAGTACATAGTTATAGAATATTTATAATCCTTAGTAGGTGCAACCTTTTCCCATATTGTCAAATAATTTTTACAAGTAATAATATATCACACGCCATTCATTGCAAGAATCGCGAAATTGGTTCAAAAAATATATGGCCCATTTCTCAAAAGGTTCCATGGATGATATGGGGTGTAACAACATCTCATCTCTTTGATTTTATGAGATTTTCACAGTTAGACATGTTGCAAATTGTATCTGGAAAAATGTGTAAGAATTTAGAGAAGTCCAACGTTTCGGTCAAAAATATGGACCCATCATCAGGGACAAACAAAATAAAGTGAAATGATAAGATTTCTGAAATTAAATTCCTTAATAAATAACAATTAGGAGGTAAATATTAGTAGTCGGCTGGGAATAAGAATAGAGAAAGAGGCAAAATAATAAGAAAGGGAGAAGAAATTAGGTAAAATTTTTGTTATTATTGAGATAAAATCAAAACAAAATTACTAAAGAAAAGATTATTATTAATTAAATAGGAGTTAAATCTAGAATAACAATTAGGAGGTAAATATTAGTAGTTGGCTAGGAACAAGAATAGAGAAAGAGGAAAAATAATGAGAAAGGGAGAAGAAGTTAGACAATTTTTTTATTATTATTATTAGTAAATTGAGATAAAATCAAAACATAATTACTAAAGAAAAGATTTTTATTAATTACCACCTATGTAACTAATTAAGCAAAAAGGGGTTAGGGAAATAAATAAGAAAAAATTTATTAAATAGAATAGACTTAATTAGAATCACCTATTCTCAACACAAATAATAAAAAGGAGGAGGTAAACTTGTTACAATGAGAAATAAAGAACCTAAAAACTAGAAAATTAGAAGAAAATAATCAAAACAAGAAGACAAAAATAAATAAATTTGAAATTAATACAAAATCTATTTAGGGAGGTTCATAATCAAAGGTTTCCAGGTATTGCTCAAAAACCAACCTCTATCCCTATTGATATTATTATCATGGTGCATAATTTCAATGGATTCACGGAGATGTCTTTTGACAAAATTTTCTTTAGATGCAAAAACCAATGCTTGAGTCCATACAAATGGCATGCTTAGTATTGAGAGAATGTTTTGCCAATGCAGAACACTCAATACAATCATATTTAATGTCTTTATCATGTTCATTAATCTGAGTTTTAATCGACCTCCCATTTCACCAATGTAAGGTTTACCACATGAGCACTCTCGATTTTATCCTTAAGAGAATTAAGGTTACTTTTTAGGGTGTTGATGGGAAGAAATGACGTTACGATGCTTTTTTAATCACAATTTTAGAAAAATTTTCAAATGGTGTTCTTAATATAGGGCGAAAGTCTTTTTTTTTTATTAGAATCATGACAATTAGTTTTAGGACGAGAAGGATTACAAATGTTCTTAAATGTATTAGAAATCACAAAATCATTATAACCATTATTCTTAAAGACCTTAGAAAGGTGGGACAACTCATGATCAAGGTGCTCGCTATCAGAAATCCTCAAGGCTCTAGAGGTAAGATTTTTAACATGCTAACTTTTTGGGAAGGGTGATGGTGGGATTCTACCCTGAGATAACAATCAGTGTGTGTTTTCTTTCTAAAAACCCCATGGGCGAGAGTGCCATTTTCTTTTCTTTTAAGAAAGATATCAAGGAAAGGGATAGAATCATTGATTTCAGTTTCCATAGTGAATTGAATGTGAGTAGAAATGTTATTAAGGTGAGAAAGAAAATCATTAAGTTGATCCCTACCATGAACCCAATAAACATTGGTGTCATCAACAAACCTCTTCCACCATCTTGGTTTTAAAGGGGATAATTCAATAACTTTTTCATCTCTTTGTCTTGTATTTCTAATCTTCTGACAATGGTCACAAGCATTGAGAAAATCCTTGGTATCCTTATATAGTGTTTCCCACCCGAGTCCGACTAGAAGTATCTTTCACATGGTGGCTTCTCCACCATAATTTCCTCCCAAAATACCACCATGTGCCTCATGCCTAATTGCTTGGCATTCATGATCCAGGCACATCATAGTAGGATTTCATCAGGACCTATTTTGTAAAGGTCTCCACTAACTAGATGATAAGGTACACCATGTATATCTAACCGCTTCTTTTCCATAGTCTTCATTCCTTTGGGCACCATACTCATACAAAAATACATCTATATCTTCTAAGTCTGTGGGCACATGCTACAATCTAAAAACTAGGCATCCGACATGGTATATTCAATAGTGTGTGCATCCTCCCCAAAATTTATGTGTGAAAGGTGGTGAAGGCCTAAATTTCTCTTACCAGATTGACGACGATTATTGAAAATTCAAACTCTTGAAATAAGAGTATCCATATGAAAATCCAACCTTGTGATAAATCTAATTAACCAAGTATTTCAAATCCCTATAGGTTAATATAAAAAATGAAAGGAGTTTCTAGAAGATACTTCCTGAAATTATGAAGCACATATACCATAGAAGAAGCCTCTTGCTATATAGTCATATAGTTTTGTTCCGCAGTGTTAGCTTTCTTCTTGCAAAGTAGATAAAATTATCGATGTTTCCTTCACCAAGATGTGCTAATACAACTCCAATTACAGTTCATGAGGCATCCACATGGACGTGGAAGGGAAAATTCAATGTAGGGAAGTGAAGAATAGGCATGATGGTTAATATTTCCTTTAATTTCTCAAAAGCCTACTATTGCACATCCTTCAAGTAAAATTTACCCTTAGCCTTTAAGATCTCTTCTAGTGGCACAACTATATTTGCATATCCCTTGATAAATTTTCTTTAGTAACTTGTATGACCAAGAAATATGCACACATCACTTTGGTTAGTTGGATCATCTAATACCAAAATAATTGCTATCTTAGAGGATCAACTAAAAGACCCTCATTGCAGATAATTTGTCCTAGCAATGTTCCAAATGGCACGATAAAGATGAACTTCTTGATATTCAATTATATAATGAGTTTTCTACATCTTTTAAACATTAGCCTCAAATTAGTCACAATGATCCTTAACTAAGCCATACATGATCCAATCATCTAGATATACTGAAGAAAGTTATGGATGAAATCCTCAAAAGCTTGTATGATAATGCATGAAAATATTGTTGGTGCATTCTTAAGTCCAAAAACATGATTGTAATAGCAAAAAACCCCATTCTATAGAAAATGTAGTATTTTCCTGATATTCACAAGAAATCTAAACTTGATGATATCTAGATAACCCATATGTGAATGAATATATTTCGCACCCTACTACACCCTCAAGTATTTCTTCAATAAATGGTGTAGGGAATGGATCAATGACACAAGAAGCATTTAACACTCTGTATTCCACACAAATTATGATTCTTCCATATTTCTTTATACTTATGACTATGGGGCTAATCCATTTTGGTTCTTCTATGGGCTCAATAATGCCAGATTGAAGCAACTTGTCAATCTCATTCTATACCTTTACGTGTAGATTGAGATTCATCTCGATATGGTGTTTTTCAAACTGGTCATGCACCTTCTTTTAGCTTTATATTCATCTCTCATAATGAAGGATGGATACCTTTTAGCTCACAATAGCCCTTAGAAAGAGATCCTGAAAGTCATGCAACCATTCAAAATATTACAACTTCTACCTCGGATCATTAATCACTAATGATTACTTCTTTGAGGCATCATCCAACCTAATATTTAATTTATTTTTATTAAGTGAAAAGTGATACACATGTGCCTACTCATTTGCCTAATGTAAGACCTCATGCTCACCCTATATGTGCTCTAATTTTAAGTCTTTGAACTATTCATCATCAATCAAGTACACTAACTTACCTTTTTCTTTTTCCTTCCAAGCACACTCTAAGAGATTCTCATCGATTCTAACCATGTGTGTTCCTTAGTGTGCCCATCCGTAGACATAATATCATCATATAACCGAGTCACGATATCTTATGCCTTTGCGCTATCACCCAAAATGATGCACTTCATCAACTTTAAGTCCTTATGCACTTAATGGTTAGATGAAAAATAATCAAAGATATGTATGATACATTATGTCAAGTCTTGCAAATTAATAGTCTCATGCTTTATCTCAACATGTATATACAATGCACGTGCACACCTATGCAAAGTTGAATGAAACTTATGGACCCATAAAGATGGTGGTAGCAAGTCTAGACCTTCAAGCCAACTCTTCTCATCATTATGGGAGATGCCTTTCCATCATAAGTTAGTATCTTTGAAGGAAGATTATTTTAAAAAACCTTATTAAGAGCGTAACCCTGATCTGACGCTATCTCAAAAAATTATCCTTGTGCGTGGCCCACCACTTCATTGTTTTTCCTCTTAGTGAATATACTAACATATTCCTTATGTCACCTTTTTGTGCATCTTTTATTCCATGATGCGCAAGAAAGATTCAAATTTCTCCTCCTCGGTATACCTCGTGAAAGCGAAGTCCTTCCTAAGTACCTAACTGTCCATGGTCAGATCAATCTAGTTACTCTTCCATGAAATTCACATCGAACCATATTATAATTTTTGTGTGCCCAATTATCACATACTACACTAGTAGTGTCAATGATCGAGTGTGTGTATTCCCATTTGAGCACCCCTTCCTTTGTTAGGCTCAATTCATTTTGGATCACGTATAATTTGTGCATAAATCTGATTTAGATCTTCCTCACTTACTGGCTCTGTGTATGGCATGATTCGAGTACCATCTATTAGGATTAATACACGCTCATCCTAATTCTTAAAACTAATATAACACTTATTAAAATTGTATATCTACATTGTTTATATAACACCAAATCCATCCAAGTAATGTAGGGAATTATCTACCTCTCTGCTAATTCTAATACCTCAAAATCACCTTTAAAATTTCCCCCTTTATAGTGATTTTTTCATCCTTTAGAACCCCAATGAGAAATTACGTTGTCTTATTATCCATATAAAGCACATTAGAAGAAGGTTGTAGTAGTGGCCTACCCATCCTATGCTTCCATGCATCCAAAGTAAGCACATTTACCTCTACACCTATGTCGATCATGATGTTTCTCACCAACAATCTATTAATAACTACATCGAAGGTGATCTCCTTATCATATTCACGGTGTTGTGGTGGGAGATTTGTATGTAATATGTGGACATCCCTATCCTTTTCCATGCACAAAAACATTTCTCATGTAACCATTATCCTAATAGGGTATGTTGTTCTCTTGTCTAAGCATCCGACATACTTCCCTGATTTCATCAACGTCCTTGTCAGTATTTCCACATGTTTCACGCACTTCCTATCCCGTGCTTGTTATTTTAAGAACAATATATCCCCTTGTAAGTCTCTAATCGGCCCATGGGTTTTGGAAGGAATACTTTTGGTGATTATTATTAGGTTACTTATTAGGTTTCCTAATTTTCTCATACCTAATGAGTGGTTTATTTTTACTGTTCTCATGCATGTGAAGCCTCCGTGTGTGTGGTGACCAATAATATTTATTTATTATCTACTTCCAACTCCTTAGGATTCCTCTACCATTTCATGAAACAATCAACTTGTATCATTGCCACACCCCTCTCCTTTTGTTCTTGCACATGTTTTCATATAAGTCTAGATAGTCTTCCACCTTATGCTCCTTTCCACAATACATGCAAGATAAGTTCTTAGGGAAATTGTAATGATAATGATCAGATGATCCACATGAATAACAAGTTACACATATGAACCTACCTCCACAAGCCACGAATACTTCTACCTCGATAGCCTCCATTTTTGTTCTAACCAAAGCACCATTATTTTGACCTTCCCACACTAGCGAAATTTACCCTCTATACTTGTCTAGAAAATCCTGGTCTCACATGCTTCATGGATGTGATCAATAAACCAACATTAAGATGTATCATGTGTGTGTACATCAAAAACTTGTAATTCTTTTGTGCATGCTTTGAAAGAGTGGGCATTCCCAAACATAATGATCCTTGTGGCATATCTCACATAACAATAGTATAGTGCACACATTCTTGTGTAGGTAAATTTTTTTGGTATGCCCCTCCACTTCACAAGTATGTAAACTAGATTCCACTTTGAGTGTCATGTGTTATGCTAGTAAGATAGATTCTCCAACCGTGTGGCCATAGATGGGATTTGTCCTTTTAAAAATGGGCTTACCCTAGGTCCACACTTAACTAATTTTACATGTATGAATACCACCAAGAATTCACGTGGGTTGGTAAACATTTTGTGTGATAGTGCCCTCTTGAAAGGTGTCAATATTATACCTACAAACCATTGCACCTGCTGACTTTGATGGATATTATATAAAATCTTAGACAACAAAGTTTTGAACTTGCATCATATTCATGGAAAATTTCAGAAAATTCTTTCTTGATGTACTTTAGTGCGCTGATTCTTTGCTATTCAAACTTGGGGATATGGAATTATACCAAGATGGCAGCATGTAAAGTGTCATAATCCACTGTTATCTGTTATAGATCATACTTTTAGTACCAAATATGCACGCGGTATTACAATGTAGTCACAAACTCACTTTCCTTTCTATATGAAGTGGTGATACCTTTGGATCTCCAAAATAAATCACATTTTGCACTTTTCTAGCTACATCCTCTACTCCTCTCATGTAATTAGGAAAATGGAGTGACATTTCATAGAAAATATGAGGTTTTTGTTCAATAATATTACCTTTTCCTAGATTAGGACTAGATATCTTGACCCGAAACCTCCACTAGGATTTCCTCCATTGAGGATAATATTTGAGCTTCTTGAGCCCTCTGTTTCCATAATCCCTATATATGCACCTGTGGTCGATTTATTCTATGCACCGGTGTAAGATCTAGTATGCGCATCAGAGGTAGAGTTAGTTTATGTACTAATAATATACCCTGTTGTTCCACCTACTATATTTCTCATAAAAAAATTTA
The DNA here is from genome assembly GCA_018340775.1 of Taxus wallichiana var. yunnanensis. NCBI lineage: Eukaryota > Viridiplantae > Streptophyta > Pinopsida > Cupressales > Taxaceae > Taxus > Taxus wallichiana. The sequence continues at coordinate 187,930,427 of CM031236.1, forward strand.
GTTGTTGACTATAAAAGCCTATCATCCATCGAGCTTTCCAATGACATTCATGTTTCTCTTTTCTTGCACACCTCCCGAATAATTACTAAAACACTTCTACTTATATCGCCTTCCCAATGTGGGAGATCCTAGATTTCCTTCATGTTCTTCATCTTTGCTATGATAATATTATACGTGAAATTACAAATATTGAGTACCATATGCAAGGGATAAGGGTCGAGGGTGGTATAGATGCATGCTAATGGTTCCCAAATCTTCAATAGACTCACTTTCACAAATGTTGAGGGGTCCTTCCGTGCTTTCCCAATATCATATGGACATAGTCTTACGCAACCCCTCATTTTCCTCAAGGGTTCTCATCACTATCACCCCTGACCCTATTCCTCTTTGTCTCAACACCTCTTCAACCACCATGTCTCGCACATCACTATATCCACGCAACAGTTCTTCCCTGTCTACTTCCATCTAGCCCAATGTTATCCTCTCCAAACCATTCCCTTTCCTTGTGCACAAAATATTTTTAGCCAGTCATATTTAGATATTAAATTCTAAGTTTAATCATAAATATATTAATGGAAAGTTGAATTCCATGTAAATATGGTCCTTTGGGCTCACGAAGAAACTATATTTGAGCTTCCTCGAACATGGATAAGTAAAGACCGCGTAATCTAAAGTATAGTTCCTTAGGACACCTTCCCACCAATGGTGTATTGCATACGTCCACGACTTTTTTCCAAATAAACTAATGATTGATACTTGTCCTAAGTCTAGGTATGTCTCTGTCCCAGCCTTCTCCCTCTATTCTATGTATACGGTGCTAACCATTCATATAAATCTTGTGGAAAGAAGATGAATAATGTTTCATAAAGTGCATGATAAAGATTTTCCTCAACCCATTTACACGCATTGAATGTGTCACTAATACTATGTCTTAGCAAAAATTTTCTTCTCCGTCATGTAGCCAATGTTAAATAATCTCCAAAGATTACTAAAATGCATTGTGCACGCCACATATTAAGAGTATAAATTAAATAAGGTCCCAAATGGAACCAAAATTTTAAACCATAGTTCTAGGTTTAACATAACATAGTTTTACATGCTTTGAAGCTTCACCTGACAAGGGTCTAGATGCTCATCCGAAGTGCACACAAACCTACCGAGTCCCTTCCTATGTTGACTATCAATATATAGTTCCCGCACTCATGACTATCATAATATACAAAAATACCACATGGAGAATATATATGTTCACAAAATCAGATCATATGCAAAAGATGATGGTGTAGGACCAAAAGAGAATTGTGTATTAATTTATAGTCATGAAGTACATCCAGAATACATAAACCATCAACATACAATTCCATACAATCCATAGATTTAGAGATCTTGTAGATGTTATACGAGACTCGCAGCACATTGATTATTATCTACAAACTAGGAATCTCACAATATTCCAATTACATGGATAATTATTAATATATATAGGGTGGTAACTTGTCCTTCACCACTAAATCAAGTCATAGTCTAATAATAGATCAACCATTTACATAGATTACATACTTTTACAACTATAAATTCTCTATACTTAGACACAAATCCACAATTCTCCATAAATGACCGCTTTTCTTCTAGAGCTCTATAAATATATGTACTTCTATCTATGCATGCTCCATGCCTATAATTAGTCCCGCTGTTTCTTATCTTGTTATATAATCGCTCTAGTTAATGATCATTCTATTTTCAGCTTATCTTAGTGATCAAGTCAACTATGTGTTTTCCTATATTTAGCTTGCTTGGTGATCACACTATCTGTGTACAAAACCTTCATGCATGGCCCATCATACTTCCACATGCAACTATTGTGTGATCTTCAACCTTCAAAATTATCCAACACTTAGCCATTTTATCGGCCCATCTAACAAAGAAACTAATGTGCGTAGGTTCTTATTGGCCTACTATGGAGAAAAATTACTATCGGTACATAAATAAATGTGTCTTGCATCAAAATCATGGAAAATTGATCCATGCCTAATCTCAATATTTACATCTTATCACTACACTATGACTATTTTCCAAATGGGGTCTCAATCTCATAGGGAAGGTTATACCTAATTCATCCGATGACCATAAACATATTATCACCGCAAGTGATTATTTTACCAAATGGGTAGAGGTTATTCCTCTTACCTATGTTACCAATGCTCAAATATAAAAGTTTTTCATGAACCAAATCATTTTTCACTATGACATCCCTTCTACTATCATTGTCTCTCGAAAATGGTAAATCCTATAAGAATAAGCAAGTGAAGACCCTTTGTCAACACTAAGATCTATCAAAAGTGGTATATCTCTTATTACCATCAAGGTAATACATAAGATGAGGCCACTAAACAAACCCTTGTTCACATTATGGAAATTATAGTCAAAAATGAGTCGTAATTGGAATCTCCGATCCATCCAAATTTATGGGATTATCACACTTCTATCCACACACCTACAGTGGCACCCCATACACCCTTGTTTTGGGAACTAAAGCTATCATTCCATTAAATATCTAGCTTCCCTCTTTATGCATATCCTTGAAAGATTGTATAGATAATGAAGAAGATTATAGAGTGGCTAGAATGGTATAACTCGAGCTACTTGATGAAAAATTTCTTCATGCATTGGATCATCTCAAAGTGTATCAGAATCAAATCTACGCTAACTACAATAAGTAAATTATTTCTCGTTAATTTGAGGTTGGATATCTTGTTCTTAAAGAAACCAGTTCAATACCATAAATAAACATGAAAATAAAGGAAAAATTGAGTCTAATTGGTTAGGGCCATACATTCGTCACTCAATTTGGTCATGAGCTTATAAAATTACATATCCTAATGGTTCAGAGCTTTGGGATCCCATGAATATCATGCATCTCAAACATTTCTATAATTAAGCTCAAAGAATTTCAAAAAATAAAAAAAATTCAAAAATAAAAATAAAATAAAAAACATACTTAAGATAAATAAATTAATTCAAAAACAAAATCCACACAATTGTGGCACTTTGGGCAGGTCCTTTAGTGAAAATCATTTTACGGCACCATAGGAGGATTCCATTTTCCACAAACACCTCACACTTGGGGAATGATCTATTAGTAGCACAATGGATTGAGGGGGAGTGAATCATTCCTTACAAATTTAACTTTAATTTCAGATCACTAATATAAACCATTAATCAATTATCCACACATTAATGTGTGCACAACAACATACAACATTCATTCAATAAACCATGAACAAGAGAAGTAACACCATAACACAAGATATAAGTGGGAAACCCTCAAGGGAAGAAAACCTAATGAAATTTTTTTCTGATATCACACAATTTTTTTGAAGTGAATATTACACATCAAAAGAGATTTCTTTAGTGAGGCACCAACCCCAAGAGGAGTACCAACCCCTTGTTGAAACACACAAGAAGAAACTTTCATGATATTCACACACCAACCCCAGAAGAGACTTGAAGAAACTTTCATGAATATGACACATCACACAATATTTTTATGAAGTATGAAAACTAAAAATATTACGATACCACATCTGATAGTGATCCAAAGATTCATCTCCAAACTCCTTCAAACCCTTGCTCAAACCCTAGGTCTTCAAACTTGCACAATATTGTTCTTTCTTCACTTCTCAAGCTTCAAAATCTTGAAAACATGCTTGATGATATTCCTTAACCTATCACACACCTAATCAGATCTCAATTCATGCTTCAACACATGAAAAAATTTTATCACCTATGTTTCACTTCTCGCACACACACCACTAGCTCCAAAAAGCACCAAAAAAATGCTTTTATAAGCTCCTTTACATTTCAAATTAAAACACAATATTTTTCCTCATTTAGATCGACCCATGCATCTTAAAAATACCAAATTAAAATCATAATATTCACAAGTGACCCAAGTAGGCCGGCCTAGCCAAAAACATCATTTCATGCTAAAACAATACTCAAATCCCCTTGGGCACAAAGATAAAAATGCCCTAATCATCAAAACCATACTTATTCATGACCCAAAAAATTACCAAACATGTTTAAATTAACATTTAAACATAATAAATTGTCACAATTTATATCAACCAATAAATTTTTTTGTTTAATGGGCCCAATGTTCTTTGTACTTCTCAAAACAGTTGATTCCTACACCCTTCAAGACCCTAAAAAATTCTTTAGGCCACTATATCACCTAAAAACATCCAAATTATGTCACGTGACCACTAAATGGAAATTTTAGAACCTTTATAACACTTATAAGCAAGTTATAAGTCATGAAACAATCACCGGCTCAAACCTCAACCTCTTTTGTCTTCACCAAATCATCCTGCCCAAAAAAATGTTTTTAAATATCAATGATTAACAAATTTATAGAACAATAAAGACCTATAAATGGATTAATTGAGTCAAAATTCATCCCTCTTATCTTTCCAAGTGATATAAAGAAACACCTATCCATCTCATGCTTCAAACAACTAAAAAAATTTCAACATTTTGTTATGTCTTACAGTGACAAAAATATTCATATCCCAAAATTGACCTAAAAACCTTATAAAAATCATAATCATGAGACATGAATAATATCATTAGAAATATCTATGAATCCTATTTCCAAACAACTTTAATCACCTGCTAATTTCACATTTAGATCCATTTATTCTCACTTTAATGAACACTACTTTTTATGGGCTCAAAATTGTTGGTCAGGAGCCCGATAGCGATGGGGGTTGCAAGGTGGGCTTCGCCCCCCTTGCGGGAGTCTGGGCCATGTGCCCGGTGGGGGTTTGGGGCGGTGCCTCATAAGCCACATTTAATATGTATTTATGTATTGTGAAATATGGACCGTTGCTTATTAGGTCACAGATCTAACAAGTGGTTTTTATATGTTTCCCGAAATGATAAAAACCCTAATATCTATAAAGGGTCATTATGTATGAGGCTCATTGTATCAGTGGTGGCACTGTGTGAGAGAGTTTTAGCTGGATAGAATAAAAGGATTGGTTGTTTCTGGTGGATGTAGCCCATTTTTGGGTGAACCACGTTAAATATGTGTCTCTATTTATTGCATTTATTTCTATTTTATGTTTTCCGCATTATTCATTGCATGCTTGTTTATCTATACAATTGGTATAATCCTAAAAATGGTATCAAAGCACATTTGAGATTTATTTTTGGCAGTATACTCATAGAGGGATTTTTGTTTGAGTGGGAGAAGCAACAATGACATAGGAGAATAAGTTTAGATTTGAGAATTTTGACGGCCGAAATTACTAGCTATGGAAAATGCAGGTGGAAGATTACCTGTATCAAAAGGATCTATACCTACCATTGGGAGGTAAAGGAGAAAATACCCCATTCATGTCTGATGAGGAGTGGAAGGTTCTAGATAGGAAGGCTCTTGGTGCATTCGATTGAGTCTGGCATCGTTCGTAGCTTCAAATATCTCACAGGAAAAGAGTACGGTATAATTGATGAAAACCCTAGCTAATTTATATGAAACACCTAGTGTATCCAATAAAGTTTATTTGATGAAAATATTGTTTAATCTACAAATGCAAGAAGGTGGATCTATATCTAACCATCTTAATGATTTACACACTATTGTAAATCAATTAGATTCAGTTAATATCCCATTTGATGAGGAGGTTAGAGCATTATTATTCCTATGTTCTTTTCCATAAAGTTGGGACAACTTAGTAATGGCAGTTAGTAATACATCATCTACTTCTCTTAAATTTGAAGACGTAATAAGTGTCATTTTAAATGAGGAAATGTGCAGGAAAATTACAGGGGAAAATTCTTCTTCTGGAAATGCGTTGAATATGGAGAGTAGAGGGAGGAATAAGGAGAAATCAAAGAGTAAGGCTCGTGGGAGATCTAAATCGAATATGGGCAGATCCAAATCTAGGAGTAGAGGCATTACTTATTGAACTGTGGAAAGAGAGGACATGCTAAAAAGGATTGTTGGTTCAAAGGAAACAAAGAAAACCAGCCTAAAGGTATTAAAGAGGAAAATACGATAGGTAATATTGTTCAGGATGCTCTTATACTTTCTCTTGATACTAGAGTAGAATCTTGGGTAATAGATTCAGGTGCCTCTTTCCATGCAACCCCTGATAAGGGATATTTTAAAGAGTATGTCCAGGGAAATTTTGGACAGTTTATTTGGGCGATGATGAGTCATACAACATTGTCGGCAAAGGGCAATGTACACCTGAAATTACAGAATGGAACTACATGGATATTAAGAGACGTGAGGCATGTACCTAGTCTCAAGAGAAATCTCATCTCTGCAGGATAGTTGGGTGGTGAAGGTTGCATAGTCACATTCACTTTAGATGCTTGGAAGGTTTCCAAGGGTGCCCTAGTAGTGGCACGGGGTAAGAAAGTAGGCACTCTTTATTTGTCTACTTGTATATCTAATTCTTCTACCATATTGTCTACTTCAGATGAGGATGCCAACATGTGGCATAGTAGATTGGGACATATGAGTGAGAAGGGCATGAAAATTCTACAGGAAAAAGGTAAGCTTTCAAGTTTGAAGCAATTGGACTTAGATTTTTATGAGCATTGAATTTTTCGGAAACAAAAAAGAGTCGGATTTCTCAAGGCAGGGAATACCAACAAAGAGAAAAAGTTGGAGCTAGTTCATATAGATGTGTGGGGGCCAGCCCATGTTGCATCTCATGGTGGTTATCTATACTATGTCACATTCATAGATGATGCCACAAGGAAGGTATGTGTATATTGCATTAAGTGTAAGTCTGATGTCTTTGATACATTTAAGAAATGGAAAGAACTTGCTAAGAATGAATGTGGTTTTAAATTGAAATGTTTGAGATCTGATAATGGCGGTGAGTATTACAGTAATAAATTTGATGATTATTGTTCCTTGAACTGGATTCATAGAGAGAAAATAGTTCCCAGGACTCCGCAACAAAATGGTGTTAGTGAGAGGATGAATAGAACAATAATGGAGCATGCATAGTCAATGAGATTGCATACGGGGTTGCCTCTTTAGTTTTGGGCAGAGGTCGTAGATACTTTGGTGTACTTAATCAACCATGGGCCTTCAAGTGCATTAGATGGAGGAATTCTTGAAGAATCCTTGGACCGAGAAAGAGGTAGACCTTTCATTTTTAAGAGTATTTGGTTCAGAGGCATTTGTGCATGTTAATAAAGAAAACAGAAAAAATTGGATTCAAAATCCAAATGTTATACATTCATAGGCTATGGCTCCAATGGTGATTATGGATTTTGGTTTTGGGATCTAGATGAATATAAGATAATTAGGAGTTGTGATGTTGTTTGGCATGAAAATAGAATGTATAGGGATCAGGTATAGGATGACAAAAATCCCAAGGAAGAATTGGTTGAGGATATAACTCCTAAAAATGAACTCTCGAGTGGAAAATATCCACCTACAGTATCAAGGTTGAAAGTATCTTGTAGGCCGAGACTAACAACCAGTGTCAGCATCAAACCTCTGTCATAAATTCAAGAAAATGAGCAACAAGAAAATAATGATCCCGTGACATCCCCATCTTTGGTAAGAAGGTCACAACGTATTGGTAGACCTCTAGAAATATTTTCCCCGCTTTGTATTACTTGTTACTAACATATAGTGGTGAGCTAGAGAGATTTGATGAGGCAATGTAGGTGGAGTCCACTAAGGAGTGGGAACATGGCATGAATGAGGAGATGGACTCCCTTAGAGAAGAACCAAACATGGGATTTAGTCAAATTACCGGTTGGGAAGAGAGTACTACAAAACAAATGGGTCTATCATGTGAAAGAAGAAGAAGGTGGATAGAAAAGGTACAAAGCAAGGCTTGTAGTGAAGGGGTATGAACAAAAGAAAGGTATCGATTTTGATGAAATTTTCTCCCCATTGTAAAGATGTCTTCCATTCATACTGTATTAAGTTTAGTTGTTGTTGAAGATTTACACTTAGAGAAACTTGATGTCAAGATGACATTTCTCCATGGTGACTTGGAGGAGGAGATTTATATGTAAACCACTTGGATATGAGGTGAAGGGTAAGGAGAAATTGGTTTGTAGGTTGAAGAAGAGCCTATACAGGATCAAGCAAAGCTACCCGACAATGGTATCTAAAGTTTGATAGTTTTATGCATGAGCATGGTTTTACTAGATGTCAATCAGATCATTGTGTATACTTTAAATGGTTGGATAGTGGGAGATACATTATTATTTTGTTATATGTAGATGATATGCTTGTAGCAGGGTCTAATATGTAGGAAATTGCAAAGCTTAAGGAAAAGCTTGCACAAACATTTACAATGAAGGATTTGGGTGCAACAAAGAAAATCCTTGGTATGTAAATCAAGAGGGACAAAAAAATAAGAAATTGGTGTTGTCTCAGGAGGAATATGTAGAAAAGGTGTTAGAAAGGTTTCATATGCATAATGCAAAACCAGTTAGTACACCATTGGTTGGGCATTTTAGATTAAGCAAAGAGCAATGCCCAACAACACAAGAGGAAAAATATTATATGGCACGGGTTCCATATTCTTCAAAGAGTTGGGAAGCCTTATGTATGCCATGGTTTTTACCAAGCCGACATTTCCCTAGCAGAAGTGGGAGTTGTTAGCAGGTATATGGAAAATCTGGGTAAAGCACACTGGAAGGCATTCCAGTGGATTCTCAGGTATTTGAGAGGGACCACTAGTAGGCACTTGTGCTTCGGAGGGTCAGATTATACTTTACAGGGATTTGTGGATTCAGATATGGCAGGAGATATGGATAGTAGGAGGAGCACTACTGGATACATGTTTATAGTTGGTGGTGTGGTAGTGAGTTAGATCTCAAAGTTACAGAAGGTAGTTTCCCTATCTACTACAGAGGTAGAATATGTTGCAGCGATTGAGAAAGTAAGGAAATGTTATGGATGAGTAGGTTCATGGAGGATTTGGGTAAGGAGCAAGGGGATTTTAAGTTACACAATGATATTCAAAGTGTAATTCACCTGCAAAGAACTCAGCCTTCCATTCAAGAACAAAACACATTCAACTAAGATATCACTTCATACGACAAGTGTTGGAGGATGGGCAGCTTGAGTTAGTGAAGATTCATACAGATGATAATCCTGCTGATATGTTTACTAAGCCAATGAAAAAGGAGAAGTTGGATTTGCATTCAACTTCTGTGGGTCTTCAAGATTGATCTTGAAGTGGAAGAAACAAGCCAAGAAGAAAAGTCCAAGCAGGAGTTGTAGTGGTGGAGTTATAACAATCAGTCTCCAAGTGGGAGATTGTTGGTTGTGGAGCTTGATAGCGATGGGGGGTTGTGCCCCGTGTTGCAGCCAAATTTAATATGTATTTATGCATTATGAAATCTATACCGTTCCTTATTAGGTCACAGGTAGTATGGGTGGTTTTTATATGTTTCCACGAAATGATTAAAAAACGCTAATATCTCGTAAAGGATCATTATGTATAAGGCTCATTATATCGGACGTGGTGGCTGTTTGTGTGAGAGAGTTTTAGCTGAACGGAATAAAAGGATTGGTTGTTTAAGTGGGCGTAGCCCATTTTTGGGTGAACCACGTTAAATGCGTGTCTTTGTTTATTGCATTTATTTATATTTTATGTTTTCCGCATTATTCATCGTGCATGCTTGTTTATCCGTAAAACCGGTATAATCCTAACAAAACCTCCCTTTGACTATTGAACTTGAATAGAGCTCATTTGATCATGTAAATGCATCAAAATTTCCTAAAATCTCTATGTAAATCAATATCAACTCACTTACATTCCACAATTCCAATTTATCCCGCAACTCCTTTGGAAAACCTTTTTAAAAAATAAACTTCTTCAAAAATGACCTTTTGAGTGGGGCCCACTCATCACCATGATCTCTACCATATGTTTCTAGAAATATGAAGGAGTCCTATACATGTTACAAACATCATATATGTACTATGAAGCAATTATGGTCACTTAGGGAATAATTCTTCCATACCGCTTTCAAGCTAGGGTTTTAAACTCATAAAAAGTTGTTTACCTTATTAACATTCATTCATTAAAATGTGATAATGAAATTACATCATTTATTTTTTGAAACCTTCTAGAATAAATTTATAAAAATCCTTGAAAGGAACAAGGTATCATGTAAAGAACACAATTCAGGTGATTATCAAAAGTTCCATTTAGAGCTAGAAATTTGTTAGTTCTTGACCCTATCTCACAAAAACTGACATATCTTGAAAAATTAACATCATAACATTTTTTTCTAAAATCACCATGACACATCATAATAACATATCCAATCATCATAAAGTCATCACCATCTCTCAAACTCTCCAGACACTAAGACTTTCATAGCTACCCTTAGGGTTTTACACTGTAGAAGCTAGGGTCAATTAAAAGAACACAATAACTCATCATGAAATCACTCAAAATGATCCAAAAATACCTATTACACCATAATAAACCTACATACAATCATAAATGAGCTTATATAGCTCCAAAACTCATCCTCATACCTCCTAACATCCATACTTGCTCCAAATGAGCACCTGAAACATAGTCACCAACCTAAGTCTTGCACTGATAACTAATGTGTGTGCCCAAGCACTATCCAAACATGCTCTATATTATGCCAAAATACTTCTCAAGTATCTAAGAATCTCATACCACCATGTAACATCACCTAGGCACCTGAATGGGCTTGCAAGAGAAAGTAATCCTCACTGAATTTCCTTGTATCATCAAGTGCACATCTGAACCATCATGTCAACATCATCCATAGCCTCATCTGACCCTACTCCATCATCTTATTTTTCATTAATGTGGATTTCATCAATGAAAACTCCTATAGGACCATATGTTAACATGATCGAACCTTCCTAGCTTTTCATTAGTTTGAGTGTGTAATCTTGTGGTATCTATCCATCTTGGCCTTTATTCACTTGTCCTATACTTTTATATATGTATGTGATTTCTCCCAGTATATTCTCATATATCATTGGGGGCATCTTGAACTTTGTTATATTGTACATAGTTTCAAAAACCCCTGAAAATCCCAAAACATTTAGAAAACCTAGAAAATTCTAAATATTCGAACGTATAAAAACTCTCAAATTATTTGGAAAACCTAGAAAATCCTAAACATTCGAAAACCTAGAAAATCCTAAACATTTAAAAAACCTATAAAATCCTAAAAATTTAGAAGATATAGAAAATACAAAAACATTTGGAAAAGCTAGAAAATCCAAAAACAAAGTAAACATCTAAAAAACAATGTCTAACGCAAAAAAAAACTAAAAATTTGAAAATTATACCACAAAAATCATAATTGAATGCTTTCTAGTTCTAGCGCATGACATGTAGATAATATTGCAATCTTATTTCATCAACAAGATTGTTTTGAAATACTATGTCTCTCTTCCCTACATATATCATTGTTTGAGACAGTTTTGAAGTGCACGTTTGTTTTTCTATGGAATTCTACGTCCTCTATCCAATCCCTTAAATGTATCCTTTCTTAGGGCATGATCTTAACCCTTTTTGAGTAGCTCAAAAATACTCAAGACACCATAATACACTTGTATATAAGAATCAATGAGCTTATATATCTCCAAAATCATCCTCATACCTCCTAACATCCATACCTGCTCCAAATGAGCACCTGAAACATAGTCACCAACCTGAACCTACTACACACTTAACTGATGTGAGTGCCCAAGAAGTCTCAAACATGATATCTATCATGCTAGCATGCTTCTCAAGAAACTAGGAAGCTCATACCACCATGCAACATCACCTAGGCACATGAATGGTCCGGAAAGAGTAAGAAATAATCACCGAATTTCCTTGTAGATAATCAAGTGCACATCTGATTCATCATGTCAACATCATCCAAAACCTCATCTTACCCATATATATCATCCAATTTTTCATTAATTTCATTTTTCATCAATGAAAACACCTATAGAACCATATGCCAACAATCTCCCCCTTTTTCATTGATGGAAAACTACATGTTCTCCCCCTTTTACATTAATGATAAAGGATATATGTACCTTTAAAATATTTATCTTTTTCAGCTTCATAGTATTATGCTTTAGTTAGAAAAATCAACTAAAGATATCATTCAAGCACAAAACCTTGAAATTTTCACTCAAATCTTGTTTTTGCCTTCTTTGCAAGCATGCAACCACCATGCTCCCCCATGGGATAAACATCTACACCATATGAATACATAAATAAATCATTAAGAAGCATTATCATACCTTTCTTGGAGCAAACAACACCATTTTCCACCTTCTAGACATGCACACATAGCTATTTTCTCCTTAACCCTGTTTTTAGCCTTCATGAATCAACTGTAGCAGACCATCATCTAAGCCAACAACACCATGCATATGCCAACAATGCCATACATGAGCTACAAAAACCATCATACCTTATTCTTTACGGTTTTACCATCATGTTCTAGGCATAGAACTAGATTATCAATGCAATCATTTTCTCTCCATACCATACGAGGACTAAGATATCTCAAAAGCTCTTTAGTAGTTTTAGGACCAACTTTGATGCTCTCCCAAGCTTCACTCAACTCATAAATCAACAAATTAGCACTCCCCTCGACTCAAGAGCACTATATCTAGAGAAAATCTCAAAAACAAACAACTTACCTTGGTTACTTGGCTATAAAACACCTTAGACACTTTTTCCATGTCCTAAACCATTTTCTCAATGCTTAAAAATCATATTTAACTAGAATCATGCATTCAAGAATTAAAAATAGATAATTCACTATGAAAACACCCAATACATACCTCAAATACCTTGATAACCTCCATATCACCATCCGTAGAAGCAATATCACTAGCTCCCCTTGACTTGAATGAGATTTAACACATCCTCTTTTTAGTAAGCACTTTTACTTATCATTGCACCTTTGAAAACATCAAATACCTTTTTACCTACAAACTTGGATTTAATATATGTCAATAATTTCACCTTTAAGCTCATGATTTGATCAATAACACCTTAAAACTCACGCTACACTTGACTTTTCAATCTTAAACATCTCAATTACTTGGAGAAACAACAAAACAAACATCACCGTGGTCACTATAACATTGTATCACATCTATCGAGACCTTAATTTGTCAAATTTTAATCAACTAAGACTCAAAAGACCAACTTATTGAATTCTACACTTATTTAATACCTTGCACAACCTTAAAGATCAATGAAGACACTATGTTCCATAAAAACAATACCATATAACCACACTAAACACCTACAGGCTGGTAGGTTAACTTTGAGGTAAAAGCTTAGTAGTATACAATCATGACACTATCACTAGATACCCATTTGTAACCTTGAATGAAATACACCATATGGATCAACAAGAGAAGTCATAATTTGAACTTAGCACATACCTTACACCTGTGAAGAAGCATACTCACCATATACACAAATATTGTTGTAGTGCTATTTTGTTCACCGTGCACTCAACTACACTACCTTTAGCAAATTTTATCCTCAAACATCTTGTTAGTCATATGCCACATCTTTAATAACATCTAGATGATTTCATAGACATACCCATACCTATAGATAATTTTCATGCTCTTCCCCTTCCTTAGAGTCATGTACTTGTAGTCTTAATCATTTAACAATCAACATATTCATGGAGCTTCTCATACAAACTAACCTTGGAATCATGACTCACAATACTTTGTCACCTACATAAATTTCTTCCAGATCAATTAGATAATCTCAAGACCTTTTAAACTTAATTCATACCTAAGAGAGTCACTTGCTCTGCCATTTTCACATGCACTATAATTTTAGATTAACAAATATGTCTCAAGTCATAATGCAGAGAAACTTACAAGATTTGTTACACCTGAGATGAAGCATTAAACATAATTAAAATCATTTATACCTTTATATGGATGGATACTTACTTTCCTTGAAGTCTCAGACCCATCAAAAATTGATGTGAACCATCTCTCTTACCTATATATGCACCAAACTTGTTATGTAGCACAAATTCACCATGAATCTCTTAATAACTCATTATAAATCATTAATTTTGATGATATATATTCATTAAAACCACCTCTAAGATATTTAGGGGAAAGTACTAGATCCATTAAGCTCATGTTCAAACATAATTACAACTCAGAAATGCAAAAAATGACCTTATCATGTCTATACGTAGTCAAGCACAATTCAAGATGCATAGAAATTATTCTATATTATATTACCACACAGTTGACCTTATGAAATCATCTTACACATAATTCAAGGATTATCCATCCATATACATGTTCTAATACTCAAGAATCATCTAAAACTCATTAAGTCCTTTTTAACCTCGTGAATTGCTTTCAAGATGTGTCTACAAGTCCTTGATTTTAATGGAAACAAATCTAAATCTTGATATAAAATCATTCATGATGGAAACTTACATGATATAGATACCATTTTATCAATTTTAACTCCATCATAAACCTTGATATCTCATTCCAAATAATTCATTCCTAGATTTCAAAATGGACTTTACATTTTAGGCCTTTTTAGCACAAACACTTTCAAGTCACAACTTTTTTAGAGATTACCAAGAATCTAGATATACTTATGACTTAAAACCTCTTTAATCCTTTAGCCCTCCATGTATAGGTGAATTTATCAAAAAATTATCCTTAGACTCCATCATTTGGACCTTCAAACCTCACTTTCCATCTATACCGCTTTTGAGCACTATGTGAAAACTAGTTAAGATAGAACGACAACAAAAATTCATAATTTTGTTCTTATATTCTCATCTTAGAACACTAAAATTTTAGATTCATCTTCCAACTCCTTGAGCACCATTTTACATGATTAGAAGATAACATATGTCATCAAATTACCAAGATTGTCTTTGCTTTTACCTCATTAATCCTTAAAAACTCTGCACACAAAACTTCACCTTCAAACCGATTGATCAATTATTCAAACTTGATGTCACTAGAGCATATTCAAACAAATTCTAGAACCATTTACACACTTTTGGATGCATTGCAAAGGACTTAGAAATAAAAACTAATGGACAAGCCCATACCACTTTGTGATGACCATGACATACTTCCTTGAGAAACCTAAAACTCTAAGACCCTTGAAATCCTTCAACAACTCCTTAGACACATTCATAGCTTCAAACTCACCATGTAATCTTAGAAATTACATGGCACAAGAATTTTCAACACAATAAGACTTTATGAAACTTCATAAGACTAAGAATTTGACATCATGGAGACTCCACAGTTCATAAGACTAGACCAACAGAGCTAAACTCAAACACAGAGATTAATAATACACACTTCTTGAGTTCCAAACACTCACATACTTCTTATGATATGATAATGCAACTCATAAACATACAAAACTATCTCAAACCAACAATTCACCATGATGATGTAAACACGGACATTAAGAACATAGACATGTACATCTAATGACCACAATACTGAGATTTTGACTTTTTATACTAAAGAACAACCAACTTGCACCATGAGAGCATGCTTGAGGACACTGAGAGACATACCTTATGATCATGGAGGATTCACATGTAATGACCTAATTATCCCCCTTAGTTGAGTCCTTCATTTGCACTAATATACCTCCAAGAAGCATAGTGAAGGTATATGAATACCATGAAGACCTAAAAGAAGGTCTTGAAGAGGTCCCAAGCCCTTTTAGTCACCTAAAAAATACTTCTGTCTTCTAATCTAAAATATGTGTTTTACCTTTCATTCCATCATTACCATCTCTTGATGAGACACCAAGGTCTCTTTTAGGTTCCCACACTCTTCCTTGACTACATTTATGCATTCTAGGTCTCTGCAAAACCACTTCCTTACACTCTTGGACCTTGAAAAATCTTGTTATAACTTGAATGGACTTGATATTAGTTCTTTACAACATGACCAACTCTATTACATTTGTATAAGACCAAGACCACTGAATTCTTTCTTTTATAACCTTCATCTTGACTAGGTGGATTATACAAGAAAAATATAACAACATGACCTTGTTCATTACAATTATAGCATACAACATTCTTTGCATATTAACTTCTATTGTCTCTCCATAGATGAGTATCTCTAGAATAATTTCTACACTCTTTTTCCTTATGAACAAAGCCATTACAAGTAAAACAATGACCGTTAAAATTTATATCATACCTTGAGGTATTATGTTGTTTAATTGGACTTGCTTTCACATTGTTCTTGATGAGAGTATTATTATTTTACTCCTTGGTTTTTGGTTCACTATTTTTCTTGCATGAAACCATGTACTTTTACTTATTTTCTTTTTCTTGACTTCAGATTTGAAGCCCAAACCAGCTCTATCACCTGTAAATTTCTGATTGCTCAAGAGATCATCAAGAGCCTTGGTACTTTCTTCAAAAAAATTAAAGGACATAGTTTTCTTGCTAACCTCTAGTAACTCAGCCCTTAGGAACTCTATATCTTCTTCAAATTTTGTGCACACACTCTCTTTATCCTTCAAACTTGAGATAAGATACTTTACCTTTTCTTCCAATAATCTGATTGACTCACTTTTCTTTCTTGATTTAGACTTGTACACTTCTTCTAGCTTGTGCATATGAATTTCATATTCTTTGACCTGAAGTCTCAACTTCTTGTTCTCTTTCTCAACATGTTTTAGCTCTCTTTGAATTCCCTCAAAATCATCTTTGACATCCTCATAATATTCACTTAAATAACTGCAATATCCTGATATAAAATATCCTAACAAAGAGGATCCATCACTAGAAGACCTTTTTGCATCATTAGTCATGAAAAAAGCCTCATTTCCTATATCCTCATAATCTGATTCAGATTCAAAATTTGAAACACCACTACTAGCATCAGATAATTCATCATCTTCATTTGTATAAAAAAATATTTTTGTCCTTTTTCTTGTAGTCAAACATCTTAAATATTTTCTCTCTTATCATACTTGTTGTCATGATCACTATCATACTCATGTTCATCATGATCTTCCTTCTTGTGTTTATGAGGAAAATTAACAACAAAATGTCCTATCTTACCACATTTGAAACATTTATAAGGAATCTTACCTTTGTACTTACTAGATCCAAGCTTTAATATTCTAGCCATCATAGCAAAGAGCTCTTCATCTTCAATTTCAAGAGTAACATCATCATCCTTCACTTTCTTTCATTTAGTCTTCATTTCAGATTTGAATGCAACCTCTTTCTTGGCTGATTTAGAATCACCTATCCTCATTTCATAAGCAGTCAAGGTACCATGCAACTCATCTAACTTCAAAGTAGTTAGGTCCTTTGCCTCTTCAATAACAGATACTTTAGAGTCAAATCTAGGAGTTAGTGACCTCAAAACCTTTTGAACAACTTATTCTTCTTTCACATCATCTCCTAACCCTTTCATGTTATTGAAAACCTTATCCACTCTAAGAATATATGCAACAATAAACTCATTATCATTCATTTTAAGACTTTCAAATTGATTTCTAAAGGTTTAAAGCTTAGCAATTTTACCTTTGAGTCACCTTCATACAAAACTTGAAGTTTTTCCCATGCCTCTTTTGTTGACTTGCAATGCATTACCTTTCCCAACTCATATTCTCCAAGACCATATATGATAGCATTAAAGGCCTTAGAATTATTTTCATATGCCTTATTTTTGCCTCGAGCTTGGACCAATAGCATGAGGGGTATATCCATGCTCCACAACATCCCAAACATCAAACCCTTGAGCCATGATAAAGGTATTCATCCTCAAGCTCTAAAAAACATAATTCACACCATCAAACATTCATTCCATACTAGCGAATGATCGCTACTTTGCCATCTTTGTGCTTTAAGGATATCCTTTCAAGATGTAAAACTTCTCCAAAAGGACCCGCTTTGATACCAATTTTTAGAAGAAAAATGGACTAAGAGGGGGTGAATTAGTCCTTACAAATTAAACTTTAATTTAATATCACTCATAAAAACCATTAATCAATTATCCATACATCAATGTGTGTACAACAACATAAAACATTCATTCAATAAACCATGAGCAAGAGAAGTAATACCATAACACAAGATGTAAGTGGGAAAATCTCAAGGGGATGAAAATGTTAGGAATAAAACTTAGCTTGATTCATCATTAGTTGATATATGAATAAATGTCATAAGTTAAAGTATTTAATTTAAATACTTTAAACTTATGCAAATAGGTATTAGTTATCCTTAGTTACTTAACTAAGTGATAGTGTTCTCATCCCAATGTTTGTGGGATCATGTTCTATCTTGCATATTTTGTTCCCAGATGATTTCCATGAGGGGAAATATGGGAAATTAGGGTAATATGTTATTTTTGCATATTTTCTCAGATTAGATGATTTATTTCCATATATTATGGATAAGATAGAAGCTATCCAATATCTATAAATATTGCAGTAATTGCCTCATTTGTCTGTAATGCTTGATTTTGATATTAATAAAATACACAAACATCGTCTTGTTTCTATGTAAAGATTTTGTGTCAAATATTGTTTTCAAGTATTCATTATCAAGATTTGGTATCAGAGCAATATTCTGATCCAGAGAGGAGTGTAGGAAGTTTTAGGGAAGTTTAGGGAGATCTAGAGAAATTACAAAGCTAGGAGGAGCCATAGATGCCCCCAGCCATTTCACAGCCCCTACCCAGCTCCACATCCTAAATCATGGTTGATTTTCAGTTGAAGAACACATGGAGTGAAATCACAGGCCCTTACAGACCTGGATGTAACTCTCTTGCAAAAGGTGACATTGTTTCATTCTCTGGTATTTTTAAAATAAAAAAATTACCTGTACCTACATTTTTTTAAATTGGAAGCATTTTAATATATATATAATATTTTTGTATTATGGGGACCCAATCTTTTCAAGCTCCCCACATAACTTCTACTTCCTCTTCTCT
This sequence comes from Taxus wallichiana var. yunnanensis, assembly GCA_018340775.1. Lineage (NCBI taxonomy): Eukaryota > Viridiplantae > Streptophyta > Pinopsida > Cupressales > Taxaceae > Taxus > Taxus wallichiana. The sequence goes on from CM031236.1 coordinate 187,949,433, forward strand.
GTGCTCTATCTTTTCATATATCTGGCAAGAGAATTATACGTGCTTGTGAGAAGATCTATGTCCAAAGCATCATCTTGAAGCCTCCAATCAACCTAGAGATTGCATTCATAGATCAAGAGCATTGAAGAGAAGAAAATACGTGCCTGCAAAAGATTCAACATTGAAAACTACGTTGAAAGGAGGAAGAAGAAGCTGCCTCGAAGGAAAAAAAAAAATACCTGCGTATAAAGAGAAACAATAAAAAAAGCTATGACCAAGGGTTATTATAACACATATGCAAAGCGGTTGAACTCATAGTTGCACTAAAATGCACTACGCATGCATGTAAGTCGTTAGTTGTGTTCGGTTATAAAAAATTAGCTTTTAAAAAAATTCTATTTTTGAAAAGGGCCCCAAAAGATATTGATTTTGTAACTTAAAAGAGCCATAACTTTCAACTAGTACCTCGATTGAGGTGCTATTTTTTTGTGAGCTCTACATCTTGGTCCAGCTTTTAATAAGCTTTGTTTTGTAAAAATTGAACAAATTAGAGATTGTTTGTATTTCAAAAGAGGCCAAAGAGTCCAAAAATTTTATTTTTTCAAATCGGCCAAGAGAGCCATTTTTTTGTAAATCAGCCACAAAGCCAAATTTGTAACAGGGGGCCAATAGTGCCAAAAATTCATTGATATGGCCGAAAAGAAGCCCAAAATAAATTAAAAATATATATTATAGGAAGGCGTCACGCGGAGGTGTAGAGTCGACTCTTCGAGGACTTAGCTGATTTTGGAGATCGGGTCTATTCTTAGAGATTGGCGTGCAGAGCACACAAAGCGATGCCGAGATTTGTGCCACTCTTCGTGGAGATTCTTTGAGGAGCATGACAACTCACTCTTGCATGGGCATAAGCTAAGAATAGATCCACCACTGTAGTTAACTATCAGTGATCTATAGATAGCATACTTGCATGTATGGCTATAGTTGTAAAAAGGCACGTGGTTGTTATTAGCATGCGACCTATTTCTGGTAGAGTTAAGTGGTGAAGGGCTAGTTCCCACATATATATATACATATGTAATGAATTACTTAGAGAGAGAGAGAGATAGATAGATAGATAGATAGATAGAGAGACACATGCTTTGAAGAATGAGAAAACATGAGTACATGTGATTAGATAGTTATAATAGATCCATGCATGCATGCCTGTATTGTATGAAGCTTTTGTACTGTTGGTATGATGAATAGATAAAGAAAATTGATCCAAACAAATAGTGTTTGATGTGTTTTATCAATGCATATTATTACTTTCATGATGATTTACCTTTAAGCGCTTATAGATCTAGTTAAGTGTAATGATGAATAGATGGATTAGTTACTAAAATATATGTTTACTACTTTGTCATGCCACCATTCTATTTACAACCTTTAAAGAGGACTGGTACCTTTGCGCGCTTTGGGTGAGCGCTCAGCCTAGGCTGAGTGATGTGCCAGTGCGTGACTAGGTGTTAACTAACAATTCTAGGCTGCATCATTGGTTCCATTGCTTTGGGACCTCTTTTTCAGTTGTTTCAGAATGGTTCGTGATGAAGACATACCGGCTAACTTTGGCGAGCATTGAAGAATGGATTCATGATTTGGAGGAAGAATACGCACGAGAGGTTTGACACTGGATCCAGATTTAGCACACGCACTTGGGTAGAGCAGAATCATATGACAGTTTATACGAAAAGCTTCTTTGTTATCTTTCCAGTAGAATTGTATGAATGGTTGATTGCATATGCATCTAAGTGGAATTGGAGGTATCGCACACTTGTTTGGACACAGGAGGAATTTCAAACACTATATGATGCTAGACTGAAGCTGGACTCACGTGGTAGATACCTAGTTTTGTGGTGTCCTAAATAGCTATATTTTGGAGTATTCAATTTTGACTTATTCATGCCCAGAGGTAGCGGAGTTCCAGTTCCTACGATATCCTAGAGGGACGTATTTGCAAGGTATTCCACTGGCAATCAAAATACTAATGGTAACGTTGAACTTGGAAGCTAAACCCATGGAAAGCTAAAAAAATCTCCACACACGGGGCAGGAATAGGATTGGTGAAAGATGGCAGACCTAGCGGCAGCACGGTAGAGGGAAGAGAGGTGGCTGAAGTATGATGAGGCACGCGAGAGGGAATTATGCAAGAAACAAGAAATTGCAGAATGGATGGTGTTGTGGAGAGAGATGGCTCGTGAAGGATTTGAGGCTCATGGGGAGGAAGAAGAGCAAGAGCATCAGGAACTCCCCCATCTAGGAAAGCATGATAGAGAACCCTCTTTGGCCTCACATGGAAGCATGCTAGTAGATATGACCTGGGCCACGGGCGCACATCTAAGCCAACCTGTTGACCTAGCCCTTGCGCTTGGTTTTCCAGTATCTAGTACAATAGGTAAAAATAGTTTTAATTTAGGAAGTGAAAGCACAAAAATAGGTCGAAACAAGTACAGTACATCAATGGCAGCACAGACAACTTCATTTATTCTTTGGGGGTACATTTTCAGGCTCATCATCTACACAGAATATGAGTGTGCCGAGTGTGGGATTCACCTCTGGAATAGGGACTACTTCCCAGACTGTAGGGGTCCAGTATAGTACCACTTGTTGGGGCACGGGGAGTGCATCCATGGGCCCTATTCCAAATCTTGGAGGAGGATCGGGTGGTATGGGTAGTTCTAGTTCCGTGGTTCGGGTGGTATTGGAGGAAGAGGAAACCAAGGAGGTTCTGGGTCGGGTGGTCAAGGCCCGCAACAACAACCCCAAAAACATTTATATGGAGATGTCCCTTCATCTCCCAGAATACAGAGGTATCGAGGATGCTGCTGAGCATGTTCATATGTGTGAAATATTGTGGCGCGCAAAAGGTATTATGGCCTCTGAGCGCAAGGCAAGTCAATTTGCTGACTACATTACAGGCGCACGCGTGCACAAATTAGTATAGGAAGTTTGATCCCAATCAAACTTGTATTGACTATGCAGCATTGAAAGATGCTTTCTTAAAAGAGTTCCACATCCCAGAGTTTGAGCAGAAGAGTATAAGCGCACTCAAGGATATAAAGCAAGGCACTACTGAAAGTGTACGTGAGTATGATGCGCGCTTTTAAAACACTTCTATCCAAACTCTCTTATGACATTCATGCAAGTCAGCATGCACAATGGTTTGTCGGAGGATTGATTACCCCATTTCAAAGAGCACTATCACATAAGACTTATACCGATCCATGCAGCATTGGAAGCCACTTTACGCGCTGAAGCAGTTGGGAGTATTGACACTGGAGTTAGTCCATTTTTGGAAGCTCAGATAACAGCTATGGAAAAATAGTTAGAGAAATTATCGGCAAACTCAGCTCATGAAATGCACTCAGGGATCTAGTGTATAGATTGTGAAGTGGAAGGGCACACTAAGGATAGTTTCCCTCATAGAACTATACGTTCATTGTTGTTATTAGACTGTGAGATTTTCCATTTGAATCATGATGCTAGTCAATGCCCCTACTACAACACGCGATCAGGAAGAATGTATCCTCCTTTTGTAAAATTTGTAGGTCCACGACCCATGATACTTGAGGACTGTAGATTGATTGGCTAGATCCATGATGCCATTGATATTGGGGTAAGACAGGTGAGTGTGGCTGATAATTCTAAAGGGAAGAATGAGCATCAGGATAGGGATTATAATAAAACGTGCTATGACAGGAATGACGGAAGGTTTGAAGGGGTTCGTGAAAGGGGACGAGGATATCGAGGTGGATATGGAGGACGAGGCCGAGGTGGAGGAAGGAGTGAATTCCCTCGAGGAACTTGCTATACATGTGGTTCACCTGACCATTATAGGCGCGAATGCCCACAGAATATTTCCTGTTCATTTTGTGGAAAGGGGCATAGTTATGAAGAGTGTCCGGACTTGTATGAGCATCTCAGTAAGCAGCACAAGCAAGAAAACAAGGGCGCGGGGATGGTTAGAATCCAGCGTGTGATAGAGAATCAGTGGATGCCCAAGTTAACACCAGAACTTGAGGTAGGTAATAGTCAAGATAACCACATGAGCTGAGGTGGCACGCGTAAGAGAGGTGTTGCAATGAAAGCCACAATCACTAGGGAGGAGGTTTTGCATGCTAGATATCTAGATCCAGCTCATCAGAAAGAAGTCTATCAGGAAACAATGGAGGTCCTTAGGAGCCTTCAAGGTGAGATACAAGGTTTAAAAGAGCAGTCTCAGAAATTGGAGCACAAGGATACGAAAGCAAGCCCCATCGGATATTGATGACATCAGAGAGGTATGTAGAATGTTGCGCCAGGAGAATATTATTCCTTTATTAGGAAATTGGTTGAAAGGGAATACTCCATGCATGGGAACTAAAACTAAGAGACAAATACTTCATGTGAATCTTCCCCCGATAGCATTGACTATGACAAGGAGATCACTTTGAATGTTGTTGTGGATGGGTGGCTTGTTGAGCAATATCTTGATTGACACAGGTGCGGAAGTAAATGTACTTACATTAGATGCGTGGGAACAAATGGGGAGACCCCCATTGCAGCCATCATCTAATGTATTGTTCATGGAAAACAGAATGAAAAGCTACTCCCATAGGAGTTTTGAAGGATGCATCTATCACTATACAAGGGGCCAAGTTCACAGGAGACTTCGAAGTACTAGCGCTTGCAGAAGCCGATAGCTTCCCAGCTCTGCTTGGGCGCCCTTGGTGTTATGCGAACAATGCTGATTTGAGGTTTAACAAGGGGTATATCAGCTTTGAGAACAAGGAGGAAAGGGTCATAATACCATTGATAGATGGGAAATCCATGCCATATGTGGAACCTTTAAGCGAAGAGGACTTGAACAGAATCTATATACGTGTTATTCGGGACCCAGAGGTCAATGATCCATCTAAGGAAGGAATCCTTCATTGGGAAGATTCTCAGTCAATCAACGATACTACTAGTATTGCTTGTGATAATTGGGCTCATGGCACTTATGAACTAGTGGGGTGTGAAGTTAAGCACGTGCGGTTACTTGCAAAATGGGTTTTCACTCTGTTCGATGTATAGGTCATGCGCAGTACCCCACTATACTGGATCTGAAGATTTGGCTGGATTTTTACAGGTCATGGAAACAAATTGGGTTGACCAACTTAAATGATGAGATATGTTGTCATATACTTTGGGTGGGATGGCCACGCGCTGGTGGGTAGTCCACAGGGATAATCTCTTAGAATGGGAATGATTGGGACCACCTTATCAACCAGGTTTTCAAGAAGTAATGCACCTACAAAAATAAGCCCTTATCATGGTGATCAACCTGCTCAACATCATATCCAGCAGTGTGAGAGACTCTGGATAGTAGGACAGGAATCATTACCACCCTCACTTTGGGTGCATCGGTTTTATTCTACTCTATAAGGTTGCGCGTGTGCTTGGTATGTCTATGTTGAATTACATCGCGACACTGGCAAATTGGAAAACTTTGACTGAGGATGATCCAAACTTTTGACTTCTTTTCATCTACACCACCAGTGAACACAACTTTAAGCTTTATCAAGCACTTAACCATGGGAGATAGTGGGAAAGTGGAAGAACTTATTCAGGAATTATTTGGTGAGACAGAGACAGGGGCACATTTTGCGGATGAAGAAGATGATATCATATTACTTGAGTGCACTTCTCTGAAAAAGATAAGGGGAAGATGGTTTACATAATTGATGAGGAGGAAGTTGAGCACTTGGATGTGGATCATTCACATGGAACACGTGAAGTGTTATCCAGTGTGGATGTAGATGCACGCATGCATATCATGAACCTATGAAGACAACAAAGGTCAATATAGGCACAAAGTGAACCTAAGGAGGTGATAATTGGGGATTACTTGGTCGAAATCGAGGTAGCAAAGATCATAGAGTTACTTGAGAGACTATGAGGACTTATTCCCAGAGGATACCATGAACTTAAAGGCATGCATATATCACTCGGAGAAATGAAGATAAAGCTCAAGGAAGGTGCGCGCCTGTTAGGAAGTGACCATATCGGATGAATCCCAATTTGTGTGAGAAAGTAAAGGAGGAGATTGACAAGATGTTGAAATCCGGGATCATTCGACCATTGGATGAATCAGAATGGGTCATTCCTATGGTGATAAGCATAAAAAAGGATGGTAGGATTCAAATTTGTGTTGATTATAGGGAGTTGAATGCAACATGTGTTACAGATCCCTTTCCTACGCCATTCATGGAGGAAATATTAGGAGTGGCTGGGCATGAAATATATTCATTTACAGATGGGTTTTCAGGGTATCATCAGGTTAGGATTGCCCCGGAAGATCAAGAGAAGACCACCTTCACTACTGAATGGGGAAGCTTTGCCTATACTTGTGATGCCCTTTGGATTGAAGAATGCACCTGTTGTATTTTCAAGGATAGTGGTACAAGCCTTCAAGGATTTTATTCATAACTTCTTACAAGTCTATCTTGATGATTGGACCATTTATGGGCTGATTAAGGATCATTGTGACAATCTGCTTAATGTTTGAAAGATGTCGACAGTTGAGTATCTCATTGAACATCAAGAAGTGCATCTTTGCTACTCCCTTTGGCACACTTTTAGGACATATTATCTGCAAGGAAGGGTTGTTGGTTGATCCAGCTAAAGTTGCAGTCATCATAGGCTTGAAAGCACCAGCCAGTCAACGTGAGGTGCATGGATTTTTGGGTCATACAGGGTATTACAGGAAGTTTATAAAAGGGTATGCAAAATTTTCCATGCCCTTGGAAGAATTGCTCAGGGGAAAAGGTACATTCTCTTGGGGAGTCACAACAGCGCGTGTTTGAGATATTGAAGAAGAAACTTACTACCGTGCCTATCTTGCATTTTCCTTCATGGGATAAACCTTTTCATGTTCATGTGGACACCTCTGGCACAGCCATTGGTGTTGTCTTAGCTCAACCAGGAGAAGGTATTGTGGATCATCCCATTTGCTTTGCTAGTAGGAAGTTGACCCTACATAAAAATTATACCACTACAGAGCGCGAGGCCTTGTCCATGATCTATGCCTTGCACAAATTTCATCAGTATTTGTTGGCTACACCATTTGTGTTTTATACAGATCACATGGCATTAAAGTATTTGGTGAACAAGCCCATTTTACAGGGGCACATATGCCGATGGATACTCTTATTTCAAGAGTTTGACTTTACGATTGTGGTAAAACCAGGCAAAAAGCAATTCTGGACCGGATCACTTGTCTAGAATTCAATCAGGAGAAGAGGCACAAACAATAGAAGAGACCATGCACGATGCATGCAATTGTATATATAGTTACAACATGTGCCATCGGAATTGGAGGACATTGTTGTCTTTCTAAAGACTGGTATGGCACCAGAAGGCATGAAAGCTTTAGAGAAGAAATAACTTGCTATTCACGTGGCACCATTCATGTTAATTAGTGGTGATTTGTACAAGTTAGGTAGAGATGAGGTGTTACGTCATTGTGTCTTGGAGCATGAACAAAAGGACATAATGGAAGAAGCACATGGTGGTATTGCAGGTGGCCATTATGTAGGTGATGCAACAACAGTGCACAAGATCCTACTTGTTGGTTTGTGGTGGGAAACATTGTACAAGGATTGTAAAGAGTATTGTAAGACATGTGACCATTGTCAACGTCTCGGTCGACCAGGACAAAGGGATGAGATGCCCTACGACCAATAACAAGTGCAGAACCCTTTGAGAAATGGGCAATTGACTTTGTCGGGCCTATTTCACCAGCTCACGCGTAGCGAGGATGGATCATGCTATATCATCACTTGTATAGATTATCTTACCCGATGGGTAGAAGCAACACCTACAAAGGACTGTATAATGGCTACAGCAACATGGTTCTTATGGGAGAATGTTCTTACAAGGTATGGTTGTCCTTTAAGTTTAACAAGTGATAGGGGCACACATTTTTTAAATGAGACAATATGAATTCTTTTAGATGAGTTTATGGTTGCCCACCATAAAACTACACCCTATCACCCTCAGGAAAATGGGATTGCTTGAGGCTTTTAACAAGATTTTGAGCCACACATTGACCAAGATTTGTGATGTTGGAAGGAAAGATTGGGATGATAAAGTATCTATTGTTCTTTGGGCTTATAGAACAACATACAAAATATTGAACAAAGCCACACCTTTTCAATTGGTGTTTGGCATGGAAGAAGTTATTCTTCCTATAGAATTTATGTTACCTTCTTTGCGCATTTGCACATGCTTGGAGGTCTAGCTGATGAGCAAGCCTTGGAAGAATGGATTGCGAAGATGGTTCAACTAGATGAGTGCCGAGCCATCACACACTGGAGTCAAAAATAGGAGAAAGCACGCCAAAAGGCATGGCATGATCGACACATCAGGGATAAGAAACTTGCGGTGGGACAAATGGTACTTCTATATGACTCCAAGTTTTGCGCCCATCCAGGAAAGCTCAAGGTGCATTGGTTGGGGCCATATGTTATCACTCATATACTTGAGTCAGGTGCTTTCCAGTTGGAAACAATTGATGGCACAAGGTTGCTCGGTTACTTTAACGGGAGTAGGTTGAAGCCCTACTATAAATAAGTCTTCTTGGTGTTTGTAATAAGGTAGTATTGCCAGATAAATTAGGTTTCCCTTTATGCATTTCCTTAATGTATTTCTTTCCTCGTCACTATGCTTTGTCAATTTTCACTCTTGTTTGTGTAATAAGCATGCTTGCACGCATGAAACTAACTACAATATGAAGCATGTTGATGCGCAGAGGACTACACATCCTTTTCATGTGGGGTGGATTGTTGGTGACTCTCAGGTATATGCTGCAAAGATTTCATGTTGTGGGTGTTGAGAAAGAAGGTTGCTAAGGGTAACTGACAAAAGATTGCTTCTCAAGATAAGAAAGGATGAAGATGGATGAAGGAACGTATAACATGAGGTAAGCGGTGGCCATGGTAATTACCTAGGAGATGATGCAGTGATGAGGTATTCGGGCGCTAGGGTGCGCGCTGAAGAGAAGTCTGTGACAAAGGGTAAAAGGGGCGCTAGAGGCTATAGCATTTGGCGCGAAGGTATACCACGTGAAATGATAAAAATGGGTCATAAATGAGGAGAATTTGGTAGGTGGAGGAGTAATTAATGCAGCAAAAAGTAGAAATCTATATAAGGATGGGATGTGATTTCATTTTTACCCTTGCGACTATGAGAATTTGACAAAGAGCCTACACGCGAAGAGCATAAAGCTAACCGATTCAAGGTACGAAGCAAGCAAACCAGGCGTGGAGAAGAGATTTGTTTATTAGAAGGGCTTGAATCCCCTAGGAAAAGGGTTTGACAAAGCAGAGTAACAAAATAGAGCTAGGGTGTGCAAGTTCATGATTGTAAATTAGGGCACGGTTGGATCAAGTAGGGTTTGAAGAAAACCACGAAAAACTTACAGCATACAAATCTAGACAACAAAACCCTGAAAGAAGAATGGCACCAAAGAAGAAAGCAACACCGGTAAAGGAAAAGAAGAAGGTGGTGGTGGAAGAAGAGGAGGAGATGGCCCCAGAGAGCAATTTTTCTAAAATGCAGTACCCTGAGGAAGTTATTGTGGGGCAGGAATGGAATACCCACATAAGACAAAGTAAGATAAGTGAATACAATCACCGGACCAATGAAAACCAGAAGAAATTAGATGACCTGCTCACTTCTCGAATGAACAGGCACACTGAGGATGGCATGCCATATATGATGATGCCGGGAAAAGCTACTAAAAGGAAATGGTGTCTACCAGCTTTATGAGCTTCCATACTTTGGAAAGTATGCACCCTTGTATAGATGGCTGATGAGCCGAGTCCATGAGGACTTCTTCTACTTTGCAGGATGGAGGGTAAGATTGACACCCATCCTTATTGCCACAGTTACTAGGATTACGGGCATCGGGTGAAGATATTAAGACCGACTTAGCTGAAAAAAGTGCCATCTTGGAGACACAGAAGGTGTTGGGCTATCAGAAAGGACCACATGGAATGGACATTGACAAATTGAAAAATTGTCCAGTAGTATAGGCAGCAGCACATCTAACCACAAAATTGAATGACCAAGAATGATGGTCACAAGTTAACTCTATGTGGCTACATGTGGCAAAGCACATGTCAGAAGGAGTCACTTATAACATTGTCGGCTTCATTGCAGAGCGGATAGTAGAGGAAGCACGTGAAGGGAATAAGATAAGTTTTGGCTACATCCTACTAAGTTTGGTCTTCATGGAGATTGGGGTACCAGATGGCCCAAAAGAGAATATATGGGAATACCCCATAAATAACAAGTCTCCAGCTGAGTGATTCAACAAGTATCTCTGCAAGGGATCGATGATGGAAGAGGTGAAGGAGCGAGCAGAGATGTGGTATGATAGGCTCCACGTGGCATTTGGAGAAGAATGGCGTATACCCAAGGACTTGCCTTTGGTCCTAGGGAAACAGTACAATTTGCAGTCTACCAACACTTTTGTATTGCATGCTTTCCAATGATAGATGGGTCATGGAGCCCCTAGTGCAAGCTGCCATACGCATTTCCCATGTAATACTTCCAAGCTGCAGTTCATCGGTTCACCAACACACAGAGGTTGGTGTTTAATGCAGACAAGGTGGACTATGAATATCACACCCTGTGGAAGACATATGGATATCCAGGGAGGAATGCATACAACGAGAATAACATCTCGAGAGATCTTGAGCATTAAGCCAGAAACACTGGCCATTGTGGATATCGGGGCCACGCTAATATACCTCCAACTGAAGCCTAAAATGGAGAATAACAAGTATGTGGAGAACAAATTCACGCTTCTAGGGCCACCAAGGGAAAGCATACTATGGAGAACATTCGGCACCTAGGCCCTCTGCACCCAAGCAAGATGATGAGGAAGAGGATGAAGAACACGAAGATAGTGGTGGCTTGGTGCGAAGGAGGAAGCAACCATCTAGCCAGGAGGGGGAGCACGTGATAACTCCCCAGGGAGAAGGAGTTACGGGGGAGGAGCAGGGCACACAAATATTTAAGAAGGTGTTTAAGCACACAAGGGCACAAGGAGAAACCCCACAGGTGAAGGAGCCAGAGGAGAAGAAATGAAGAAAACTCAGGCTGAGTGAGGAGACAGAAGAATCTGAGGAGAAGGCACCTTCCTCTCCAACTAAAGAAGAGCCTCAACACGAGGAGGAGAAGATGGAAGGAGAAGAAGGGGATCAATCAGAGGCTACACAGGACAAGGGTGGGGATACATCTGGTATTCCTAACCTTGATGCAGCCATTCCAAGAGGGCCCAGATCCCATCGAATAGGGGAGGATGCCAAGGCACATACCATGGGGTACGTAGAAGACCCAAAGCTGATTATTCACACTCGGTTCCAGAGCACCATCGAGTAGAAGGATTTATTCGGATGGGCACTCATGGATGAGGACAAGGTGACTTTGCACACAAGGAAGCAACTTTCATGGTCTATGCACACGCATATGGATGAGCCCGACTTTGATGTCGGTGAAGAATCATGCATGTCAAGGTGGTTGAAGAAGGCACCTAAAATGTGCCACATGACAATCAAACCAATGGTGATGTCAGATGAGTAGGTGAGCAATGCTCTAGTCAAGGTATCCTCTGAAGTAGCAAGAAGAAACATAGATAAATCTACTACCATCAAGGCGCTGATGAGAGAAATTGAAAGCCAGGGATGTGGAGATAGCGCGCCTTGTATAGGAAAAGGATTTGATTAAGAGGAAATATGACACTTTTGTTAGTATGGCAGAGGAAATTGGGGATGATGTCCTCAAAGTATGCCCACATTTGGAATCCCAAGTGCCAAAATAATTTCCTTCTGCAATGCATTATGTAAAGACAATAATAACATTAGTGTTGGAAGATGAAAAGGTGCGTGTATCCTCACAGCCCAAGGACTCGGGAAAAGATAGAAAAAGCGCAGGCTGCAGTAGCCAGGAAGATTGCTACTTATGAAGGCCTACTACAAGCCACCCATGATGAGCTCAAGAAAGTTGATCATGCGCTAACAATATGCACAACCCCAGATGCGCTGATCGTGATAAAAACCTTGGAGGAAGAAAATGAAGTACACAAGGTGATGAAGGATGCTTCCCTAGGCCACGCTGAATGCTTAGTCCTAGTAAAGCAAAAGTGTGAGGCACTAGCTGCGGCACGTAGGCACCACATAAGGAGAGGTTGGAGGAGCTAGGAAAGCTCATTGCTCAGAAGATGGATGTACTGGAAGGGGTGCAAACCTCTATGTCAAGCGTAATGCTTGTGATACAAAATGAGCAAGGGAAACTCACCATGGAAGAGCTGCAGTCCATCATTGCAGATGTGCCTGAGATAGTAGGAGTGGTGCTAATGGCGTGGGAGAACCTGAAGCAGATATCAAAGAAGAATATCTAGAGTTGCTTGCTTTAGGATGAGATGGAGGGGCCTGAGGCTTAAACAGTTTTGTTAGTTGTGTATACCTATTCAAAATTATTCAAAATTCTTTATTCAACCATTCTTTATTTATCCATTCTTTGTATAAGTTTTGGACATCGCCATTGTCGGGGTGATAATGAGATTAGTGTGGGGTAATGTTGATTAGAGAAAACACTTAGTTGAACTTGCACACAGAGTCCGCGTGGAAGAACAACACAGGAGCAAAAGCGCGAAGGTATAGGAAGGCATCACGCGCGGAGGTGTAGAGTCAGACTCTCAAGGACTTAGCCGATTTTGGAGATCAGGTCTATTCTTAGAGATTGGCATGTGGAGCACACAAAGTGATGCCGAGATTTGTGCCACTCTTCGTGGAGATTCTTTGAGGAGCATGACAACTCACTCTTGCATGGGCATAAGCTAAGAATAGATCCACCACTGTAGTTAACTATCAGCTGATCTATAGATAGCATACTTGCATGTATGGCTATAGTTGTAAAAGGCGCGTGGTTGTTATTAGCATGTGACCTATTTTTGGTAGAGTTAAGTGGTGAAGGGCTAGTTCCCCACCCTATATATACATATGTAATGAATTACTTAGAGATAGAGAGAGATAGATAGATAGATAGATAGAGACACATGCTTTGAAGAATGAGAAAAACATGATAATGAGACACATGTTTTGAAGAATGAGAAAAAACATGAGTATCATGCATATTATAGTTTCATGATGATCCATGCACGCATGCCTAGTTGTATGAAGATGGATTAGTTTCTAAAAATATATGTTGGTATGATGAATAGATAAAGAAAATTGATTGAACAAACAGTGTTTGATGTGTTTTATCAATGCATATTATTACTTTCATGATGATTTACCTTTAAGCACTTATAGATCAAAAAGTTAAGTGTAATGATGAATAGGCAAGGTAATACTCAACAAGGCCAAAAGGAAAAACAAAATGTCTTATTTGTGGTCGAAAAGGACATGAGTTAAAAAAAATTGTTAGTACAACATGATTCCAACAAGGATCATCAAGTGGTAAAAATATTTATTACCAACAAACAAAATATGGTCAAAAATCAGAGTAAACAAGGACAAAATAATCACAAGTGGAAGAAGAAACCAAATCAACAAGGAAATGTAGCTGAATAGGAAGATCAATTTGATGATGATGAATTCCTATATTCTCAGACATTCAAATGAAGTATCCAATTCTACAAATCAAATTTGGTATGTCGACTTCTAAAGCGTGCGACACACATGATAGAAAGAAATATTGGTTCTTCACAATGAGTAAAACACCCACCAAAAATCATGTCTCTTTGGGTGATGATACATCATACAGTGTTGAAGGAATTGGTTCCATTTCACTACCACTTAGGCAACATAATTGTAAAATTACAGATGTTCTTTATGTCCCCTAGGTTTAACAAAAAATATGTTATCTATGAGTCAATTATTAGATCACAATATCAAAATTGACTTTGATTATAAAGGTGGTAAAAAGATGTGCTTAATTCGAGATAAGTCAAGAAGCTCCAAATTTTTTTGTAAAAGCTTTGAATGTGGGAAGAATGTTTTAGTTGGATTTTGTTCAACGAAATGATCAAGCACTTGTAGCCAAGGATACATCATCAGCTCAACTATGGCATCGAATACTTGGACATGTGAGTTTTGGCTATCTTGACACACTTCATCGATACGACATGGTTAGGGGTTTACCACCTCTAAAAAGGGTACAGATAAATGTCAACATTGTTTGGCAAGAAAAAAAAATAGAGCACCATTCAAACATAGTACATTTCGGGATAAGGAAAAACTTGACTTGGTGCATACCGATTTGTGTGGACCAATGAGACCTAGCCACTTTGGGTTTCAATATTTCATGCTCTTTGTTGATGATTTTTCAAGAAAATGTGGATATACTGTCTTTCTACAAAAGACCAAGCTTTTAAAACTTTCAAGAAGTTCAAAGCCCTTGTTGAAACAGAGTCTGGTAGGAAAATAAAAACACTCCACTCAGATCGAGGGGGAATACACCAATAATGAGTTCAATGATTTTTTGAAAACACATGGCATTCATTGTCAAATAGCTCCTGCTCACACACCACAAAAAAATGGTGTCGTTGAAAGTAAAAATCATACTATCATGGATATGGTGTAATGTATGATTGATGATGCAGGTTTATCAAAAACATTTTGGGCCGAAGTAGCTAAAACAACAATGTATTTACTAAACAGAGTTCCCACTGACTCTTGATGGAGTAACACCACAAGAAGCATGGTTAGGGCATAAGCCATCTATTTCACACCTTAGATTTTTTGGATGTAAATCAAGTATGCACATTCCTAAGAAACAAAGAACTAAGCTTGATATGAAATCAAAAAACTTATCTTCTTGGGATACAATGATGAAGCACTTGGCTATAGACTTATGAATCCAAGAACAAGAAGGGTATACACTAGTCGGGATGTTGAGTTCTTTGATAAGAAAGAAGAATATGCTCCTTCCATACACTCACATGATGAAAAAATCATCCCTACAATGAAAATAGAGGATGGTAATCACTTTGATGACGACGGTGATGATGGGGATGATACCGCAATTCAACCTCCCATAGAAACCACAAAAAGTATGCCTAAATAGTATACAAGTATGATTAGAGATGCAAATTGGATAGTGTCCCCACACATCTACCACTAGAATGAGGACTCACATAGCATGGCTCAAAATGAGGTCAATTTGGCCTTAATGGGTAAAGTTGTTGAAAATATTGAGCTTTCCTTAGTTTCGAAGCCCTACATTCTAAACCTTGGAAATATGCTATGGATGCGTAATATAAGTCACTTATGAAAAATAATATATGGAAACTTACGGATCTTCCACTAGGGAAAAAGCCGATTGGATGCGATGGATCTTCAAAACAAAGTACAAAGCAGCAAAAAATTGATAAACACAACGCTATGAAAGGAACGATAAGAAGATTGTTCCAAGCCGCGATCTCAGATGATAATAGCACACCACATTATATTTACAAAGCAAAAGAGCTAAAATACCATATATGGAAATCCATCATAATCCATAATGCTCAATACATTACAATACAATGACTTTAATTATTCAATAAGAAAGATGTACATATAGGAGGAAGGAAGTGCAACTACTACCTAAATCAGTGGTGAAGAACTCCCACTAACTGATACTAGTAGTTAAGTTAACTCTAAAAGATTAGTAAACTAACTTCACATAACTGAGAAGCTAACTCAACACAACTAGTAAGCTAACTCCACACAACTAGTACACCTAAGCAAGCTAACCCAACAAGTGTAGGGCTAACACAAGTGTAAGAATTATCCTAATAAATAAATAAAAGGATAAATAATAACCTACACTAACACCCTCTGTAAGCATAACTTAGGTGGGTGGAAAAGAAGGTGGGTCCCGGAAACAAGGCCTGATGAGGTACCCACGTACAATAATTGGGAAAAATGGACACCGCAAGGTACCCAAAACCAGTAATAACAAAGTAGAGAGCAAAATCCTGCTGCAAGATATCCTCAGAAGCTCGACTCCAAAAACTTGTACAATGCTGAAGAAGTGTGGTGCACACTATGGTCTGAATCCACTGCTCGATCATATAACTCAAAAACAACTGACACTGGGCTTCACCAGAATAGCTCCATGCAAGGAGACTGATCAATGGAGTGATGTTGAAAAGTGAAAAAAAAACACCAAACATAATTTGATCAACTGCTACAAATAGGTGTGCCACGATCCAAGAAAAAGCCAAGGTAACAAGGCAAGGGCACGAAACCTGAAGAAGCAATATCAACACCACACCCTCCCATACTATAGAATGGGTAGAGTGACACCACAGATCTGTATGAGTTGTCAAAATCAACTACTCGAACACTGAAAAACTAACACTGGGCTCCACCATAATAGCTCCCCCACAAGAGAGACTGTCAACATGCCAAAAAAAAGTGTCAAAAATATAGATCCAAAATATCTTAACAAAGAAGAGAGATATAAATGTATACACCCATGGATACAAGAATGCAATACCCAAAATTTTAGGACATCGGGCTCAATTGAAAATGCATCCACAAGTGATTACAACACCCTCCCAAATTGAAACTTTATAATTGAGTGCATGTAAATATTACAATGAGTAAAAGTACCTTTTACATTTGAAATATGTGTATAAAAATCTCACCAATGTGTAGATCTTGAAAAAATACACAATTTCAAAACAAAGATCACCTTAATCCAAGCTACGGATCAACAGTTATGAGCTCTATAATGTTTTGTTATTAAAATAATATTTTAATGTTGATCTTCTTTTCAAAAGGTACACGTGACACCCAAATGTCCAAAGGGTAAAAGAGTGCATCCACATGATACAGACTTGTGACCAAAGGATAAAACACTGCACCCAAAACCTAAAATGTCCAGAGGGTAAACCATTGCATCCAGAGGGGTGCGTCAATATCCAATGGATAAAAGAATGCACCCAAATGGTACAGAGATCCGCGTCCAAAGGGATAAAAGATGCGTCCAAAACTAGAAATATCCAGAGGGTAAAAGAATGCATCCTGAAGGTACACACTTTTATCCAATGGATAAAAGAATGCACTCAGAGGGTACAGATCTGCGTCTAGTGGATAAAAGACTGCATCTAAAACTAAAATATCCAGAGGGTAAAAGACTACATCCAGAAGGTACACGATTTTATCCAATGGATAAAAATGCACCTAGAAGGTACAGATCTGCGTCCCAAAGGGATAAAAGACTGCATCCAAAACCGAAATATCCAGAGGGTAAAAGACTGCATCCAGGAAGGTACATGCTTTTATCCAATGGATAAAAGAATGCACCTAGAGGGTACAGATCTGCATCTAGTGGATAAAAGACTACATCCAAAACCAAAATATCTAAAGGGTTAAAGAATGCATCCAGAAGGTACATGCTTATATCCAATGGATAAAAGAATGCACCCATGGTACAGATCTGCATCCAGATTTGACTGTCTCAAAACATGGTCAAGTTTACAGTGGATTCTAGGGTTTTGGCACCTTCCAAATCCAATGGCGCACTCCGTTTTACATAAAAATGCATGCTGCAGAAAAGTGCTAACAAATTCCAAATACATGAAAATAATAAACCCTTGCTTGCAAATAAAAACTTACAAATGGATGTCTACATCATCTATTGCTCTGATACCATGAAAGGAACGATAAGAATATTATTCCAAGCCATGATATCAGATGATAATAGCACACCACATTATATTTGTAAAGCAGAAGAGCTAAAATACCATATATGGAAATCCATCATAATCCATAATGCTCAATACATTACAATAGAATGACTTTAATTATTCAATAAGAAAGATGTACATATAGGAGGAGGGAAGTGCAACTACTACCTACATCAGTGGTGAAGAAATCCCACTAACAGATACTGGTAGTTAAGTTAACTCCAAAATACTAGTTAGCTAACTCCACAAAACCAAGACACTTAAGCAAGCTAACCCAACAAGTGTAGGGCTAACACAAGTGTAAGAATTATCCCGATAAATAAATACAAGGATAAATAATAACCTACACTAACACCCTCCCATAATCATAGCTTAGGTTGGTGGAAAAGAAGGTGGGTATCGGCAACAAGGCCTAATGAGGTACCCACGTACAATAACTGGGAAAAATGGACACCGCAAGGTACCCAAAACTAGTAATAACAAAGTAGAGAGCAAAATCCTGCTGCAAGATATCCTCAGAAGCTCGACTCCAAAAACTTGTATAATGCTGAAGAAGTGTGGTGTACACTATGGTTTGAATCCACTGCTCGATCATATAACTCAAAAACACCGACACTAGGATTCACTGGAATAGCTCCATGCAAGGAGACCTCACAATGGAGTGATTTCAAAAAGTGTAAAATAAACACCAAACATAATTTGATCAATCAGTACGTTTAGAGGGTACTCGCTTGGCTCTAATACCATGAAAGGAATGATAAGAAGATTGTTCCAAGCTGCGATCTCGGATGATAATAGCACACCACAATATATTTTCAAAGCAAAAGAGCTAAAATACCATATATGAAATCCATCATAATCGATAATGCTCAATACATTACAATACAATGACTTTAATTATTCAATAAGAAATATTTACATATAGGAGGAGGGAAGTGCAACTACTACCTAAATCAGTGGTGAAGAACTCCCACTAACTGATACTGGTAGTTAAGTTAACTCCAAAAGACTAGTAAACTAACTTCACATAACCGAAAGCTAACTCAACACAACTAGTAAGCTAACTCCACACAACTAGTACACTTAAGCAAGCTAACCCAACAAGTGTAGAGTTAACACAAGTGTAAGAATTATCCTAATAAATAAATAAAAGGATAAATAATAACCTACACTAACATGCTAGACTAGTTCTTTAAGGGATATGCTCAAAAGAAGGCATTGATTATGAGGAGACTTTTTCTCCCACAACTAAGATAAAAATTTCAGGTTAATATTTTCTCTAGTTGCACAATTTGGTTGGAAAATACACCAAATGGATGTGAAAAGTGCCTTTCTTAATGGTGATTTACAAGAAGAAGTTTACATGACTCAACCAAAAGTTTTTTTCATACCATGTAAAGAGGAAAAGGTATGTAAACTCATAAAATCACTATATGGTCTAAAGCATCTCTCAGGGCATGGTACATAAAAATCAATGAGCATTCAACATGGATTCAACAGGATTCAATATGATCCTAATCTCTATCTCAAAAATCAAGGGGGGAGATAGTGATCGTTGTAGTATATGTCGATGATCTAGTCATCACTGGAGGATCAGTGAGGATGATTGAGTCAACAAAGAAAGATCTAACATGATCATTTGACATGACCGATCTTGGGATTTTGCATTATTGTCTTGGACTTGAATTTTTGTAAAGAGAAAATCATATCTTTGTGTCACAATTGAAATACGCCAAGACAATGCTTGAGAAATTCAATATGATGGATAGTAAGCCATTTTCCACACCTATGGAGACAAGACTTCAACTGTCTCGAATAGATCCATCACCACAAGTAAATGCAACTCTCTATTGGCAGTTGATCAGGAGTCTCATCTACTTGACTTACACTAGGCCGGATATTAGCTATGTAGTCAGCTATCTTTCACTTCACGTCATGCAAGAACCAAGGGTTTCTCATTGGAAAGCAAAAAAGTGGATATTGAGGTGCATCCGAGGAACTATGGACTATGGCCTAAAATACAAGAAGAATAATAACTTGTTCTTGATCGGATATTAAGATTCAGATCATGCAGGAAACATAGATGATAGGAAATCCACTTCAGGATTTGTATTCTTTTTGGGATCTGGACCGATATCATGGGAAAGTAAGAAGAAAACTTGTGTTTTAAGGTCCTCCATAGAATCGAATATCATGTAGTAGGTGGAGTGTCTTTGAAGCGATATGGCTCCGACGTATACCCAAGGGCTAGGAATACAATAGAAAGATCCAACTATCCTACATGTTGATAACGAAGGAGTAGTAAACTTGTTCGAATCCAGCTTTTCATGAGTGCACCAAAACATTGAGGTGAAGGTACATTTCATTCATGAACATGTTCAAAACAACAACATCCAGCTCCAATATTTCCCAATAGATATGCAACGTGCAGATGTCTTCACAAAGTCACTTGCTCGAGGTAAATTTGAGGGTTTTAGAAAATTTATCTCATGTTCACTTGAGACCATGTTGAATTAAGGGGGAATGTTAGGAATAAAACTTAGCTTAATTCATCATTAGTTGATATTTGTATAAATTTAATAAGTTAAAGTATTTAATTTAAATAATTTAAACTTATGTAAATAGGTATTAGTTATCCTTAGTTGTTAGTTAACTAAGTGATAGTGTTCTCATCCCAATGTTTGTGGGATCATGTTCTATCTTGCATATTTTGTTCCCAGATGATTTCCATGAGGGGCAATAGGGGAAGTTAGGGGCAATATGCTATTTTTATATATTTTCTCACATTAGATTATTTGTTTCCATATATTATGGATGAGATAGAAGTTTTCCACTATCTATAAATATTACATCTCTCCATATAAATATTACATCTCTCTCATTTGTCTCTAATGCTTGATTTTGATATTAATAAAATAAAAAAGCACCATCTTGTTTCATGAAAAGCTTCATTGTCAAATATTGTTTTCAAGTATTCATTATCAAGATTACCCACTAAAATTTTTTCTTCAATATTACACACAACAAATACTCAAGTGAATATTACACATCACAAGAGATTTCTTTAGTGAGGCACCAACCCCACAAGGAGCACTAACCCCTAAACCCTTGTTGATATTACACACAACAAGAGACTTGCATGAATATGACACATCACACAATATTTTTATGAATTATGACCACTAAAAATATTCTGATACCATAGCTGATAGTGATCCAAATATTCAGCTCCAAACTCCTTCAAACCCTTGCTCAAACCCTAGGTCTTCAAACTTGCACAATCTTGTTCTTTCTTCACTTCTCAAGATTCAAAATATTGAAAACATGCTTGATGATATTCATTAACCTATCACACACATGATCAAATCTCAATTCATGCTTCAAAACCTACAAAACTTACTCACCTATGTTGCACTTCTCACAAACATACCACTAGCTCCAAAAAGCACCAAAAACAATGCTTTTATAAGCTCCTTTACATTTCAAATTCAAAAAAATATTTTCCCTCATTTGTCTTGACCCATGCATCATAAAAAAATACAAAATTAAAATCATAACAGTTCTGAAGTGACCCAAGTAGTTTGGCCTAGCCAAAAACATCATTTCATGCTAAAAAAATACTCAAATCCCTTGGGCACAAAGATAAAAATGCCCTAACATAAAAACCATAATTATTCATGACCCATAAATCACCAAACATATTTAAATTAACATTTAAACATCATACATGGTCACAATTTATCTCAACCAATAAAATTATTTCGTTTAATGGGCCCAATGTTCTTTGTACTTCTCAAAACAATTGTTTCCTACACCCTTCAAGACCATTAAAACTTCTTTAGGCCACTATATCACTTAAAAACATAAAAAATATGTCATGTGACCACTAAATGGAAATTTAAGAACCTTTATAACACTTATAATAAATTTATAAGTCATGAAACAATCACCTGCTCAAACCTCAACCACTTTTGTCTTCACCAAATCAACTTGCCCAAAAATTTGTTTTCAAAGATCAGTTGGTTAACACATTTCTAGGAACAATAAAGACCTATAAATGGATTAATTGGATTCCAAATTCATCCCTCTTAACTTTCCATGTGATATAAAGTATCACCTAATCCATCTCATGTTTCAAACAACTCAAAATTTTCAAAGATATTTTGTTATGTCTTGCAGTGACAAAAATATTCATATCCCAAAATTGACCTAAAAACTTATAAAAACTCATAATAATGATACATAAATAATATTAATATAAATATCTATGAATCCTATTTCCAACACAACTTTAATCACCTGCTAATTCCACATTTAGCTCCAATTATTCTCACTTTACTGAACACTATTTTTTATGGCCTCAAACTGCCCTTTGACTAGTCAACCTGAATGGAACTCATTTGATCATGTAACTACATAAAATTTCTTGAAACCTCTTTGTAAATAAATATCAACTCACATACATTCCACAATTCCAATTTATCCTACAACTCCTTTGGAAAACCTTGTCACAAAATAAACTTCTTGGCCATCTTTTTGAGTAGGGCTCACTCATCACCACGACCTCTAACATAAATTTCAGGAAATATGAAGGATTCCTCTACATGTTACAATCATAACCCATTCACTAGGAATAAATTATGGCCACTTAGGAAATAATTCTTCCATACCACTTTCAAACTAGGATTTCAAACTGATAAAAAGTTGTTTACCTTCTTAACATTTGTTCATAAAATGTGAAGATGAAATGACCTAATTATTTTTGTGAAACCTTCTAGAATCAATTTATAAAAATGATGAAATCCACAAGGTACTATGAAAATAACACAATTTAGGGTGAGCATCAGAAGTTCCATTTTGAGATGGAAATGCACTAGTTCTTGACCCTATCTTGCCATACCCGACATATTTTACAAAATTCACATTCTAACATCTTGAAATTTTTATTAAATAACCATGACACATAATAATAACATCTCCAATAATCATAGAGTCATCACCATCTCTCAAAATCTCCAAACACTAAGAATTACATAGCTACCCCTTAGGGTTTTGCACTATAGAAGCTAGGGTCAATTGAAAAGAACACAATAACTCATCATAAAATCACTCAAAATGATCCAAAATACCTTTTACACCATAATAAACCTTCATACAATCATGTACATGAGCTTATATAGCTCCAAAACGTATCCTCATACCTCCTAACATCCATACTTTCTCCAAATGAGCACCTGAAACATAGTCACCAACCTAAATCTGCACCCGATAACTGATGTGAGTGCCCAAGCACTATCCAAACATGCTCTATATTATTCCAAAATACTTCTCAAGTATCTAAGAATCTCATACCACCATGAAACATCACCTGCAATCGAATGGGCTTGGAAGAGAAAGAAATCCTCACTTAATTTCCTTGTATCATCAAGTACACATTTGAACCATCATGTCAACATCATCCACAGCCTCATCTGACCCTACTCCATCATCCACTTTATCATTAATGTGGTTTTTCATCAATGAAAACACTTATAGGACCATATGTTAACATGATCAATCCTTCCTAACTTTTCATTAGCTTGAGTGCGTAATCTTGTGGTATCTATCCATCTTGGACTTGATTCGCTTGTCATATACTTGTATATATGTACATGATTTCTCCCTTTTATATTATCATATATCATTGGGGGCATCTTGGCACTTTGTTCTATTGTACGAGTTTAAAAAAACCTATAAAATCCTAAAACATTCTAAAAACCTAGAAAATTATAAATATTCAAAAAGTATAGAAACTCTCAAAACATTTGGAAAACCTATAAAATCCTAAAACATTTAGAAAAACCTAGAAATCCTAAGAATTCAAAAACCTAGAAAATCCTAAAAGTTCAGAAAATCTAGAAACTCCCAAAACATTTGGAAAATTTAGAAAATCCAAAAACAAAGTAAACATGGAAAAAACAATGTCTAATGCAAAAACACTAATTTTTTTTAAAACTATACCGAAAAACATCCTACTTCAGTGGTTGCTAGTTCTAGCACATAACATGTGGATAATATTGTGATCTTCTTTCAAAATAACCTTATTTTCTTGCTATGTCTTTCTTCCCGACATATATCATTGTTTGGGATAGTTTCATAGTGCACATTTGTTTCTATATGGAATTATACGTCCTCTATCCAATCGCTTAAATGTATCCTTGCTTAGGGCATCATCTTTAACCCCTTTTTTATAGCTCAAACATTTAGGTACTGAAGTTGGATAACAAAAACATTGGTAAATTTTTTATTGAACATTACTCGTTGGAGTGTAGTTTATTGTACTTGTTTTCTTGTTTGGTTTCTTATTTGTTTACTTTCTTGTATTGCTTTACTTGTGAATTTTTATTTCAGTCAGTCCCTTAACATCACATAAATATTGGTACTATGGCTCTTTTTGTCATTCTACCTTTTTGTTTTATGCTTACGTCAAATAAAAGGTATTTCCAATCATGATTTGGTACTTAAGCTACGCTACGATCTTTCCAATCCTCATCACATCCGGAATTAGAAATGAAGTGGTTAATCTATACATTTGAAATGCAACACAAAAAAATGTATAAAAACATATCTAGGTAGTCATAAAACAAAATATAACATCAATCATGTACTCATCACATCTAATCGAATCATACCTCCATCTCGCAATCATTTATCCAAAACATCATAAATTTTTTTGTACTTCTATCATGAGCTAAAAAAACAACATCATAACCCAACTCAGGGCATACACATAGAAAGAATCTAAAAACTCATCTATAAATTTATATGGATTTCAAAATGACACTCGAGTTTATAAAAAATCATCACCAAAATGTGTAATACATATCATCATAGGTCATGGAAAAAACTATCATAGATACAAAATGAGTCATTTCTCAGCATGAATCTCTCTTAAATCCTCACTCCTAGATGGTCTTAGTGACCCTAGTGGCCTTCAAGGGGTCCACACCACTGTTCCTGGTAGGCCAATGGGGTACCCAATGAAGTATGTGATGATGCTAGCTAGCGAGACCCACTCATTGCTATCCATTGCAAATAACTAACCACTACCTTCGCTATGGGGATAACTAACTCAAATAGGGTATGATAATAGGTATTCTTGTCATGATTCAAGTGATATGATCCAAAATATATAACACACCTTGACATTTGACCACTACTATGTAACATCCCCATTCTCTGATAGGTGTTATTTGGTCACTAAGGATGTATCTCTCTTTGCACAGGATGCATCCCTCTCTCGATATGACATTGTCCCTATTTTATGTCATCTACGTCAACATCACTATCAATCTAGCCACCTCTACTAATAACTAAGATATCTTAATTGTACTTTCTGCACTCTCGGGGCCCTCTTGCTAACCTGGAAATCTTAGCCTCTTAGGCTGCTATCTTTTATGTAAGCACCTCAGTGAGCCCCTGTGTACTATGTTTTATGAAAAAGGGCCTACTGATATGCTCAAATCTACATGCATCATAACAAGATGTACTATATAAAATGTGGTATATCCCCATAATCCTCTGTTACTACCATCTCCTCCTAGGGATGATCCCCATATATCCCATCCTCCACCTTTTATGAGTCCTACAACTGTCAATATAGTATCCCCACCCCACCTCCACCTCCACCTCCAACTCGATCTCGATCCATTACCAACAACATCTACTCTGGGTAAATATCCTCCGGTGGCTTGTACTTGGGCCACTCTATGCCCTATCAATGTAACAAGAGGATCCTTGTGTTGTGTCAATGGTATTGGTAATACTGTACACCATGGAATATCTCGTGTTGCTTTCTAGCCTGCAATACTGTATGCCTTATATAACTACCACTTTCCATATTGTCTATCTCTATGCTAGGTCCAAAGTGTAATATATGGATGACATCTACACCGGGCTAATACTATTTCCTCGGCCATACCGATAGGATCACATATGGGTTTCATCAACCGAACTGGTCTAATATGTCGATACCAAGCCTAGTAATCCTGTGGTACCTAGATCTATAACATACCGACACATATCCCATAATGTCTGGAAAAAAATGTCCCAATCTTTCAATTTTTTCACCACATCTATAATGTGACCCCAAAATTGGATCTCCCTAATCACATGGGAAAATGATATGTGCTAAAGGAACTCCTATTTCAAACTAATATGACATTGTACCTTATCTAGCCTATACCGCTCTACCACAAAATTATGGCCGCCCACTAGATAACACCCTGTAAAGGCATAAGAAATCTCCCCATAGGTCTTTGGCTAGACTGACATAACCAAGTACGGTCTCCATGTGATTGGATGACATTATCTCATTTATAACTAATTGGTATACCAACAACTCTCTCAGGACTCGTAAACCTATGCCTATGTGGTTCCATCCAAATTATCTAGGATCATCGTCCTCTAATGGAGAAAAAGGACATATTGGCTAACCCATGACAAGTTGTTCCCATGCCCATATATGTAGCAAAGTGGTATGACCTATACTATGGAATCCACGATGAACAACTAGGTGTAAATATCTATAAATATGACCCAAAATGTGGTAGCCTCATGCAAAAACTATACAATGTTGAACTGTGTCCGCTACTAATCCAATATAGCCCACCTAGAAACATTTTTCTCTCTTATCGAAACAAGATGCCACCGATAAGAGACATGAGGAATAAGAGACATGAGGACTAGGGGTAGGTCCTCATTCATATCTCAATCATATATCTTTGTTAGAACAATGTTGGTCCACCACCATCTGTAGTAGGTCCACCATTCAATTGCTTTGACTATCTCATAATCCATCATAGTAGTTCCATATTATAATGGCACCCATGTTATCGACACTTAAAGTATCCAGTGCACATCCTCTAAGATGAAGGTCATCTCCCTATCTAGAGATGAAAGGCGTCGGTATCAGAATGCCACCTCTTGGCCAAGGCATTTAAAAATGCCCTATCTACGCAGATCACAGGCATCGGGGCACCATTGAATAATCCCAAATCCTTTATTAATTATTAGTCAAGTGGATGGAAGTCCTCTAGTATTTGCAAAGTGCGTGAGTGATGCTTGTGGAACTAAATCACACCCAAAACTCCTGTATATCACAAAAAAACAAAAATACGTGTTAGAATTAACCATTTTTAGCGAAACACTTCAAAACTTAGAAAAACATTCTTCTCAACAAGGCCACTAAAAACTAGGACAAGGGTGTTTAAACTTTGTAAAACCACTAAGCATTAAAGAAAAAATATTGAATAATCACAACATCGCTAACACTAGTGAGGCCGCTTACACACTATGACGAGGTCATTGAACATGAGACTGCTATTGGTTATAACAAGGTTTCCACTTTCACTGAGGCCACTATAACATGTAGTGACATCACCAAGATGTTAACAAGACCACCAACAATTCCATGGATCTGCTTACAAGGTGCACGCGAAGTCACTAAAATTGACCTAAATTAATTTTAGCAAACTTCACATGCCTTAGATTTAGGGATATTAAATGCGGTCAAAATAAAAAACATCCAAAACAAAAATGTAATAAAAACATCACCTACCTACTCCTCATGGGTATGTGTCCATTGGTACTCTCAAACTCACTTGGTGTGATGTAAAAACTCGGGGTAGTCACGCTACTCGTTGTGATCATCCAAAGCTCATTTCTACTTACCGAGAGGATATAAATGACTTGTTTCTACCCCTCCTTCCCTACTTATAGATATTTTGTGGTGGATTTCAATATCCGCGATGGCTTCCCGAATTCCACGATGGGTTCTTCTTCCACTGTGATCATTTTTCTCTTCTTTTTGAGTGTCAGTCACCCTTTTCTATCACCCCATCAACACTCGAGGGGCATCGTCCATCCTACTAATTTTTCTTCTACCCACACAAAATAAAATTGTAGATATTAAATATTTGAAATAACATCATTCGTGCTACACCACATCAAAGAGGGGAAAATGTAGATACCTAATTTCGGTGCGTGATTTTAATATTAAAATTACACTAATTTTAATATTAAAATTACACTAATTTTTGAACTTCCTTGTCATTTAATCGTAATTAGTGATTTAACGCTAATTAGGTAATGTACCCCATCTTATTGGTAAATTAACGACAATTTGTTAATTAATTAGCCTTTTCCCCTCATCTTGGATGACAATTAACATCAATTCATTAGTTAAAATCCCCTTTCAATTAATTAATTACCCTTTCATAATCTTGTATTTAATTAATAAACCCTCTTAATAATTAAATTCCCCCTTAAATCCCCTATAATTCTACTAATTTTCCTCCAAATAATCTCCAAATGGATTCTATAAGGTAAAATTTTCCTATTAATTAATCCCAATTGATTAATTAAACATTCCCTAACTCCCATGGGTCACTAATTCCTAATTAATCTCTTCTAATCATGTTTATCTTATCCTAATTCTACATCTCCTTTATCCCACATTCACTAGGATGTATGCTTCTCCCAAATTGGAAAGCTATATAAGAAACCTAGTACCTTCTTACCAATCTACACCTTTAGACACCTTTACACCTTTTCAATCTTACTAAAGAGAGCATTTATATTATAGGAAAGCTTGCCAAAATAAGAAACACCCTTACTTGTTAAAGTTAGTAAGAGAAAATTCAAAACACGACCTTTAGGCCATTTTGATGAGATCTCTTATTTTTAGTAGCATCCTTGATTGTGCGTAGTTTGATTTTCAGTTTAGAAGGAAATATCTACATATCAAAAGTGCATCTAATTTTGAAAGGAGGTTTTACATTCTTTGTTTTAAACATTTTGTGCAATTTTTAGCTTCTTTTCATGCTTTATCTTGATGTATTTGATTAAATAATTAAGCTAGGATTTACTTGGTGTTAAATCCTTTATTATATTATCTTAGGTTCTTTAGCATGCATACATATGGCATGCCTGGTGGGACACCCCTTTGTCTCACACACATTTTTTTAGTTAAGTTTCATTTACCACTTTTATGCAAGTGCTTTCAATTTGTCAAAACTTTCTATGTTCTTTTCAATGTATGCTAGTATTTGGTAGTGTTGAGTCTTATTTATAGGCGAGAGAGAGGAAAAATAATGTAAAAATTGGATCTTGGCTAGAAAAACTCAAGATTTTTGATGATATTTCCTCATTTTTTGTGATTTTCCACTTTCAAAGACCTCACTCGGCTTTTTAGTGGTCTCAACTTGTGGATTTTTCTCACTCATTTTTATAGGATCAATGACCCTCATCGACTATAGTAGTGAATTCTTTATGCTTGGTGACTTTGTGGGACATTTCACCGATCTCAACCTATTTTAGTGGCCATGTGATCTTTGTCGGTGGCCTCGTTCTTTTAAAAGGGATCACTCAATTTTAGAGCATTTTCTATCTACTTCAAAAGTTCAAATATTTTTGGGTTTCTAAGTTCTATTTTAGCCTAGATTTTCACTATTTTAGCTACGTTTCAAGATTAAACACTTATATGCACTTGTTTACATGTTTTGTCAATATATGAGTGCTTATTATGTGTTTTTCCATTTGTATGTACCCATTCTAAGCATCTTATAATAAAGAAGAATTCTAGAGCACAACAAAGGAGGAAAAAAATCCATTAGAAAAGACATCAAGAGTGTAAAAATCAATTAAGTATGCCAAATCGCAAGACTATTGTTTTTGTGCAACGACCTTGCTTTAGATTTTAACAACCTTGATTTTTCAAAGGTGGCCTTATAATTGTTAATGGTGTCCTTGTATGTAATGAAAAATTCACCTTATGTTGTGGCCTCACTTTTATTTGGCGGTCTTGTGATATGTTTCAATGGTTTTGTTACTTGAGGCCTCACCCTCGCTAAACAATGACTTCACTGACTATGTATAGTTAGCAGCCTTGCGATAGGGATTTGTGTTTTTCACTTTCTCTCACCTTTTTATCGCGAAGGGTTGTTTTTTAAAACCAATTGGGATTTCAAGGATAATAATTATTGTGTGCGTTTTCCATACTCACTTGTCAAAGATCAATTAATCAAAACAAATAAACTAATTAAACAAAATTCCCAAATTGTATGAACATTATTTTGTGTTATTTATTTCACACTTTTCTTGATTTTTCTTACAAAACTACATTTTCCCTTCATGATTGGCATAACATTATTGGATAAATATTGTTGCTAAACACATAGGTTGCTTGGTTAAATATATTGGATTGATTTTTCACCTTAAACACTGGCCACTTGAAAAACATCACATATTGGATTAACTATGATCTTAACTCGCTTTAAAGGGTGTTTGTTTCCCTTTGACATCTTTTGCTTCTTGATTGTACCTAATCCTAATTTCATATGATCTTACCATGAGCCGAAAGGTGATCTTTGATTAACAAAATAAGGATCTAATGGCCTAAAGGGGGACACTAGGGTATTAATGTTAATCTAATTAGGAGGACTAAAATGTTGTAGTAAATAGGCTAAAACAACATGGAATAAATGTAAGTAAATTATTCTAAGTGAAATGAAACCCTATTATGCAAGAGAAAGGAAAAACATGGCTTAGATGATTGGAAGTGACATCACACAGTTGTTGCAGATCTAAAAATGAAATCGGGAAAGTGCAGATAAACACTAAGGACCCTCCAAAGAGTAGATCTAGAAGATCTGAAATGACTAGGGCACCTGGGAGTGTACCGGGGCACCCCCTGTCCGCAATCTGGGCACTCGAACACCGTAAATGCTCAAATCCTGAGTCTAATATGGTCGCAAGGTGTCTTTGAATAATTCATGTCTATCGCTACCGGATCACCGGGTGAGCTATGTAATGACTGTAATGCCGAAGGAAGTATCAAACCCTAGAAAAATAAAATATGCATATGAATGGGTAGGAATGACATCAGCCACCAAACTATAGGTCTTATCACTTTGAGCGCTACACTAAATTTCAGACCTAGATGCGCTTACTCCGTGTGCGTGTACATGTCGCTCCCTAGGTTTTGTCATGTAGTCACACTTTTTGAAGTAGGGAGCAATAGTAACTATAAAAATGTAAATAGCTTATGTGCATGGAATAGAATAGAATCCCTCCCCCTATGCAAAAGTGTGTGATGTAGATCTCCTAGCCTTGATGTATGGCACTATGTGGATGCAAGTGATGTAATGGATGCAACTTTAGATGGAGTGATAGTAGTGTTATGACCTAGGACCCTATTATGGTCTTATAGGTTTATATTTATAGAGATCTCAAACTTAATTTCGTGATTAATCCCAACAAGGCCAACTGGGTAAAAATAAAATACAAAAATAGCTAGAAAGGCCCCAAAAATAAGCGGGAAAGGATGTACATAGATCGGGTGCCCAAAGTGCGATCTGGGGCACCCTGAGAGCACCCTAATTTTGGGTTATAATGACTGGGAATTTGCGAAATGGGTAGATAAGTGCAATAAAATATGTGGGAATGAAGAAATAAAATATTAAATAAAGGTGATAAAAAGTCAGGATTAATTAGTACTTTATCCACTTGAGAAGCTTCTAAATAGTAGTATAAGACCGAGCTAAACTATGTGAAAAGTGCATAATTTTGTGTCTACATTTTCCCCCACTTTATGTTGGTGAGCGAAAACTCAAAGAACATAAAGTAGATAAATATGAGTACCTTATATCCATATAGAGTGTAGAAGAAGACGTGTCAATGGAAGAAAATCAAGTGTGGAATGACAAAAAGAAAATGTGGAGGAGCGTGGATTCTAAAGATGAAAATGTGTATAAAACGTGATGAGAGTGTGAAAGAGGGTTTAAAACCCGCAAGGATCATGAGGGATGACATGGACATCACCGAGACGTGTGAACGACAAAGATGAAGAGATCTCGGGAGGAGTGAGCATCAACCGAATGTGCATGCAAAGATTTGAAAATGAGTAGAACCTCGGTTAAGCCAAAAACTCTCCTCTATCTCATAGATCAAATGGGGTGTACATATAGGAGGTGCTTGAGTAACCCCATGGTCGCAATCATGTCAAATCGAGTAGAGAGGGTGAGTTACATTCCCAAAATAGAAGTGTAACTCCTAATGACGCATATGATGCACTCGACGTGCTAACGCACCGATGCGTAAGAGAATCTCATAATGAGCCCTAAATGACACATGGACCTATGATCTCACCTAAGTGAGATGATTCACCTAATGATGTTGAAAATAATACACACCAACAGAGTGAACCTAGGGTGGAATGTGTGTGTAGCTACTGCTCTGTAGTGTACATGCATGGTTAGTAAGGGAAAATTCCTTTAGCGGTGTGTTGTTATTTTTGTTGTCGTCGCCATTATTGTACCCCCAATTTGATGGATTTTTTCTCATATGGCGAACATGCAAGGAGAAAATGATCAAGTAGTCAAATATGTATGTATGTAAAAATGTTGTGTAAAATACGCATGTGTAAAGTATGTAAATGTAAAATACGCTAGAATAAAATTGTAAATGGAACATGTGCACCTAATCCATGTCAAGAAAAAGGGTGTAGAAGGATATCCCAGATCATTTGCCATGAGTTTTTGGGTGATCTCACACGACCCTGGTGAAGAAGTATAGGGAGGAAATATGTCGTGTCCTTTAATCAAGCTTCGCTGAAATGTGTGAAGAAGAGATCTCTTTATCGTCCCGGTTTTTCGGGCGATCCGAAACCACTAGATGAAGAAGTGTCGAGAGGAACACCCATTGTAATCCCTAAGCCTATAACTACTATGCAAAATTTCCAAAGGACACCATGTCTTGTTATGGCCACTATGTATGGAGTTCATAGACTGGTTTGAAATCACTCGTTGTGTATCGAACTCGGTGTAAATACGTTGTGTTAGTAGAAATCCTCAATGATGCCTCCTTTTGGGGAGCATGCGACGACCCTAGAAGGAGAATGCGGCCCCAAAAGAGGACCAACCACACTCTGACCTATAGAAATCTACCCTACAGGGGGAAAGAAAATGCTTGGTAGATACCAAGGCATGCACAAAAGGGGATGGATATCCAAAACAAGAGTTAGTCCAAAAACACATGCATGCAATAAGACAAGTGTAAACATCAACCAAAAGAGAAAAAACACTCTCTAATCTAAGAAAGATTCCAAATATGAGTCCCACCATGATAAGACGAGCCCTCCGAAAAGGTACCCATGTACAAGGAGGCAATCTCTCTGGAAAGAAGAAGAATTGAGAAGAAGTGGGAGATGAGAGAAATCCGTAAGATGCCATGGATGGATATGAACTTTGCAGCTCCATGAGGTCTCCCAAAAGAATGTCGATGAAGATATCCTCTCCTCTTGATCAAGAAAATCCACCCGCACCAAATCGTGTGCCTCGCCCTTAGAAGGACGTAAATGACATGCTTTGAAAGTCGGCCCACTCCATGAAGGAAACCAAAGGCAAAGAGAGCGAAGAAATCTCGAGTCCGTGCACATAAGTGTGACATAGGTCGAGCAAGTGAGTTCCAAGGAACCAAAGGTAATGCCATGTACGTAGAAATGTCGAGTGAAAAGAGGAACACCCACGTAAAGGATGTCCAAGTGATGTGAAGGGAACAAAACATCCTCCACAATAGAAAAGAGATCCACAACTGAGGGTGGATCAATGAAGGTCTTTGGAAATGTGGAAGTGACATGATTCCCGAAGGGGCACTCCCAACAATAGATATGATGAACTCCTCAAACACGTGTAGATTATTGAGGATCTCAGTAGAGCATCACAAGTAGACTCTGTGAAAAGATGGTTAAGGTTAGGTAGATAATCGTCCCGATGAGGGGGCTCAATAAACGTAAGAGTGATGTCGATAAGTATGAGTCATCTAATGAAGGTAAAGGAGTGGAAGGTGCCTCGCACACCGGAAGTGGAAAGGAGGCGGGTGTAATGATGATGTGAGACTGAGTAGGAGACTACTTGATAACTAATGAGATATGGGATGTGACAACACCGTCTGGAATAGTGAGAGAAATAGGAGAAGAGTCCTCTGTAGTACTCTTGACATTAGAACTGGATGCAAAATCCTCGTCATCAGAAGTAGAACCAAGTGAGTCTATGTCAGTGGAACTGTCATCACATGAAGAAGAGGAGACAATTGAATTAGCAGCAACAACAATGGCGGCACTATGTGAAGGGTCTCCATAGAGGGAATGAAGAATGCTCTAGACACGGTGAGATGGATCTCGAGTTTGCCACGTGAGTCTGCACAAGAAAGTCCTCTAGATGACGATGATCGGTGCAAGGTGCGGAGGAACTGCCCAAGTAAGAAGGGTGAAAGACCCTCATAAGTGAAGTAACGTTCCATGGAAGCACGCCAAGCTGAATAGTTCCCTCTCCGGTGAGAAGTGGCGGAGGTTGTAAAGTGATCCTACGACACTCAAGTCTGGAAAGAGCACTCTCCATGATGAAAAATGTAAGATGCACAAAAGCAAGACATCGACTTCAATTGATAATGTCTCTCGCATGTGAAAGCCCAAGAGTACAGTCAACCCCCCAAAATGTGGCACTTTATAAAGTAGTGCATTTACAAAACTGACAATGTCATCATGTAATGTGCGAAAAATCATGCAACTTTGACTAAAGAAGTGCTAAAAATGAGCAGCGAGTCAAAAGTTATAGCATTAAAATGATTCTCGCAACTGATGGAAAATGTCAATAAATGTTACAAATGCATTTAAAAAGTGCCCGAAATGGGTGCAAAGGGTGTCGTGTGGGTACCCGTTGGAAATGGCATCAAATTTTAGGCATAGTTTTTTTGCTTGCGAGGGGGATTAGCCTCCTGCCAACCTCGGACCTCACCCTCCATCTTCGACGCTCGTAGGAAGGTAAGAGTACAAGCAAAAAATATAGCCTTAAAATCAATTACATGCCATGTGAACGTTTTGTACCTTGAAACATTAAAAAAGTGTTTGTTTTAACCTGCCAAACAAAACTAAAAGGGAGAGAGGGCCCACGTTGAAATGTTGACCGAGCTAGATGGTTTGTAGGCTGCCATGTGGATGTCAAACCATTGAGCAAGGCACTGGAGCTGACTTGAACACAATCTACGCAGATTTAGGTGACCACGTGTTGAAAACATAGAATTAAAACTATCCAACAGTGACCAGGTCCACGTGTAGACTGTAACCACCATTTCAAGATTATTTTCAAGCGAGAAATGACTTTGTAGAGTGCAAGGGGCCAACACACCGCTGTGCAGAGTTGGCAGCATGCCTAAGAGCTCCAAAAACTATCTAACAAAGTTATATTCCTATGCAGAGAAGGTCGTAGGTTGGTAGACTGCCCGAGTTGAGTTGAAGACTATGTGTCATCGAGGGGAGCTAAACCACTTGTTGGGTGAACAGGTGAAACCAACGTGATAGAGCTAATTGTTGAGTAGAGAAGGCACACGTGAGCAGGATTCTCCAATGGGAGGAGTGAACCAGGGAAACTGACTGGAAGCCCAACAAAAAAATGACCACGTGATGTAAGGGCCGAGCACAGAATAAGGGATGAGCTCAATGGTCATGCAGGGCCAAGATCCCACTTGCAATATGAGCATAGGTTCATCCAAAAAAATAGGACAGGAGGAACTGGAGTGGATGCAGATGCACAAGCAAGAGCCCGAGTGTAAGGCAAGAGGCCTTCAACGTGAGAAGCGAAGAAACTACGTGGCCAAAGTGAGCCAATGTGGAACCACGAGCCCAAATCGCATGAACACACCACGGCGAGCTGGTATGAGGGGTGAGAATGAAGTGAGATAGTGAGGAGGAAGGAAACTCGGTGCCCAGCTTGGCGAGTTGGGGCCGAGTTGGCTAGAAAACACCCTCTCCACCACCTTCTAAGAGCTTCAGAAATCTACACTGAAACCAGATCTACAACCTAAACAGTAAAACCTCCTCAAAAACTACATACTAACCCCAAGGAACCAAGCGGTCAAGGACACAAAACCTTAAAAACACCGAAACTAAAACAACAACCTCGAACACCTGAGCAAGAAATTGGAACCCACGAACACGAATAGAGGTATAAATTCCCGAAATCAATGCAAGAAGAGCACGATCAGAATAACCATTATGACACATGCAAGAGAATCAAGATCACGCTAGAAGACAAAATGCAAAAATGTCGATTAGTGCACGGATCCACAAGATCTCGCTCCTGATACCATGAAAGACGGTTTAAAACCACAAGCGAGGATCACGAGGGACGACGTGCATATCAACAGACGTGTGAAAAACAACGTGAAAATATCTCAGGAGGAGCGAGCATTAAATGAATGTGCATGAAAAGATTTGAAACACTAGTAGAACCTCGGTTAATCCATAAAACTCTCCTCTATCTCATAGATCAAATGGGGTGTACATATAGAGGTGCCGAGTAACCCTCGTGCTTCGCAATCATGACAACTCGAGTAGAGAGGGGGAGTTACATTCCCAGAATAGAAGTGTAACTCCCAATGACACATATGATGCATTGACGCATCGTGGTAAGAGAATCTCATAATGACCCCTAAATGACACATGGACCTATGATCTCGGCTAAGTGACATGACTCACCTAATGATGTGGAAAATAATACACACCAACATAGTGAACCCGGGTGGAACGCGTGTGTAGTGTACATGCATGGCTAGTAGAAGGCAAATTCCTTTAGCGGTGTGTTGTCATTTTCATTGTCGTCGCCATTGTTGTTTCCCTAATTTGACTAATTTTTTTCTCATACGGCGGACTCAAGGAGAAAACAACCAAGTAGTCAAATATGTATGTATGTAAAAATGATGTGTAAAATACGCATGTGTAAAGTATGTAAATGTAAAATACGCTAGAATAAAATTGTAAATGGAACATGTGCATCTAATCCATGTCAAGGAAAAGGGTGTAGAAGGATATCCTCAGTCTCGTCGTGAGTTTTTCAAGTGATCTCACGCCATCCTGGCTGAAGAAGTATTGGGAGGAAATATTTCGTGTCCTTAAACTTTAACTATTTTTGTTGAAATGTGTGAAGAAGAGATCTCTTTATCTGTCCTAGTTTTTTGGCGATCCAACACAACTAGATGAAGAAGTGTCGAGAGGCACACCCATTGTAACCCCTAAGCCTCGTAACTACTGTGCAAAATTGCTAAAGGACACCATGTCCTCGTTATGACCACTATGTATGGAGTTCATAGACTGGTTTGAAATCACTCATGTGTCTCGAACTGGTGTAAATACGTTGTGTTAGTAGAAATCCCTCAATGATGCCTCCCCTTTTGGGGTGCATGCGAAAACCCTAGAAGGAGAATGCAGCCCCAAAAGAGGACCAACCACACTCTAACCTCAGTAGAAATATACCCTACATGGGGAAAGAGAAATGCTTGGTAAATACCAAGGCACACAAAAGGGGATGGATATCCAAAACAAGAGTTAGTTTGAAAACACATGCATGCAATAAGACAAGTGTAAAATACACAAAAAATATAGTAACTACCAAACAAAGTAGTGTAAACACGCAAGAAAATAAGAAGACCACACAAAGTGGGTTTCAAACATGGGACATCACTCATGATGTCACAAGACACGTAAGGCCTTCATGGCTGAAAAAACCGACAAGTGTGCACACAAGAAAAGGGAAAATCCCACATAGAATAGCAAACAAAGCGCATAAGTATAAACCAAAAAGTAGTCATGGGAACATGTAATCCTGCAAAAAAAGTGGTGCACATGGAACAGCCATTAGCATGCTAGAATGTAATCAATATGTCAAAACATGTATGATAAAGTACTATAAAATGCTAAGTACAAAATGGAACAATAACACCTAGATAAGATGAATGTGGATGCCCCCAAAGGACCAAAGATAGGAAGTGAAGAAGGAAAAACATGCCACATGTAAAACCTATATTTGCAAGCACACTAAACAAAGGTGTGAATGCAAATGTGTGTATGATAATGACATATAAGAAAGAAGTATAACATGTGTAACAAAGTGAGCATGCAAAACACTAGTATGCAAAATTTAATGTCCCCAAGACAATGCAATATGTTGTGGATGGATGGAATGGAATGCAAAATGGAATGATAGGAGAAACATGCCCCATGAGTGGATGGAATGTGTATGTAGTGAGGCTCATTTTTTTACCCTCAAAATCAGGAATGAACCATAAACAAGAGTGTGTCATCAGGAAATGGTCGAGTAGTGGTAGTTATATCTAACACACTATGATGAGTGTGTATATGTAATGGTGATGAAATGTGACATGTGGAGGGATGTGTGTGAATGTTATAGCCAAAGTGTATATCACGACTTATTAAATAGAGGAGTGATGATTTGGCCCTAAGCGTATATCACTATGGAATGAGTGTATGGGGATGAGATATATAGAAAAATGTGTGTGGACCCTATAGCCTAAGCATATACCACGACTTATGGAATGGAAGAGTGATGATTTAGCCCTAAGCGTATAGAAATATCAAATGAGTGGATGGTGACGAGACATATGGAAAGGTGTGCATGGACCCTATAGCCGGCATATACCATGAATTATTGAACCGAAGAGTGATGATTTATCCCTAAGCATATATCACTATAAGATGAAGATGGGTGACGATTTATCCTAAAGCGTATGTCACTATGGGATGGATAAGAAGGGAGTGGTGATGTACCCTAGGGTGTATGCCACTATAAGATGATAATGGGGGTGGTGATTTAGCCTAAAGTGTATACCACTATAAGATGATAAAAAGGGGTGACAATTTAACCTAAGGTGTATGTCACTAACGCGGGAAATGTTGGATGAGGAAAATGTCACATTGGTGAATGTAAGGTCCATTTGATTGGTAAACCCTTGGAAATTGAGTATGAACGAGGAACTAAAGTGCATCATAGTGTGGTGAGTGAAGCACATAGAAAACAACGTAGTTCAAGTGACCAAGTAAAACAAAGCAATGTAAGATAGGTAGTGTGTATAGAATATGTGATGTGTGAGATGCAATAGTGATGGTATATAGAAATGGAATGTATAAGGATGATAAGATGAAACTAGACCCATATGTAATGGAATCTAGTGTAGCATGTAGAATGTAGATGATAGATAAATGTACGATGGGAACTATGCAATGTAGGATATGTATGGTGTGTAGGCTATGTAAGATGTGGTGATAGGTATAGATAGAATATGTAGTGATGACATGTAAAGCTAGACCCATATATAATGTAACCTAGCGTAAATGCAAAATGTATGAAAGAGATGCAAAACTAGACGCAGATAATATGACGACTAGTGTAGTATGTATAAGATAGAGGATGTGTAAATGACTAATAGATGAGAGTTGTATAGGATAATGTAGGATGTAGAATAAGTATAAAAAGGATGATGTAAGATGCATAATGTATGTAATAGAATATAAATGTGTAGAACCTATAGTCCAAAGGTGTGGGTTCAAGTAATGGTAATCCCTCAACAATCTAGTGTGAACTGAAGCACAAGAGTGTGTCATCGGGTAATGATGGTGCTATAACCCATGATATTGTATGCCTATATAAAGAGTACATATGTGCAAGTGAGTAGGGGGTGTACTATGATGATAGAAATCTATGCAGCCACGTAAGAGGTGCCATGCCATTGTGGGAGAGAATTGGTTGTGTCGTGATAGGAGAGAGGGCCAACAAAATGGTAGGAGAAACAACATTAAAACCATGTGATGATGACAGAGTTGGAAATGTGGACTACCCATTAGTATAAGGAGTAGTGTCTTTTCAACAGTGATTGGTTGGAGCTTATGTGGGATTGGTGATGTTGTAGAAGTGTTGGTAGGAGAAGGAGGTGGATTGTTTGTGAGAGGTGGTTGCGTACTTTGACTTGGTAGTGTTGTGGATGACTTGAGAGAAGGAGGTGCTGAATTGATTTCTAGAGGAGGTTGTTGAGGTGGTGTTTGATCATTAGGTATTGATGACTCAGGGCTAGGAATCCATTGGGATGTAACATTATTATTACGTTCAAGTATAAGAGGCTCAGGTGATGGCATGTCCCGAGGGTCAATTATATGACATGTAGTGGACCTAGATTGCATATGAGATGTAAGAGGAGGAGAAACATGTGATTGAGAAGTGTCTTTAAGATGTTGGATTTCAGATTTGAAAGATGTAATAACGAATTCTATAGCTTGAAACTTGTTGTGAAACAACAAATGTATAGTCTAAATTGATTCTAATAAGGGTTGATTAGGTATACAATGGAAGGTAGTGTAAATATATATACAGAGTGAAAAGGGATAGCCTAACCCATGCTTGTGTTTGTGTAGACAGATACCAAGGGATTGTGAATTTAGGGTCTTGTGTATTAGTATTAGTAAAACCATAACATTGTAAATAGTCATACCCTGACCCATACTTAGAAAAATCCTTGGACTTGTTGGCAGGTGGATCAGTAGATTGCTCAATTGAGTTACAATATTCAAAAGGATATGAGTCAGCCAACACATCGTAGATAGTTCCTTTAAGTCAAAATTGAAAATGTGCATGTAGAGTATAAGGGACCCCACGCATGGCATAAATCCAAGGTCTTCTAAGGAGGACGTTATAGTTGAGGTCGTTGGGCATGACATGACATGGAATGGTAACTATTTTTGGACCAATGGTAATAGGGAGGTTTATAATACCTAACACATGCTTAGGGATGTTATCAAATCCATAGATGGTGGAGTGAGAGATGATTCTCGAAATACCTAAGTGGCGGATAAAGGTAACATTACAAATATTGAGGCCGCACCCATTATTAACTAATGTCATTTTGACACCTACTTTATTGATACAAATTTGGATATACAATGGTAGGTCATGTTGTAGTATTTCATGGGAGGGTAAATCATTGGTAGTGAAAGTTATGTGATCTTCATCAAAAGATAAAGCAGAGGTAAATTTTTGATAGACATATTCAGTGAAGTATGAGGAGGGATGAAATTAGTAGCTAAATATTCTCTAATCTTGGTCATACAATCAGGTTTATTTTGTAGATAAGTATGGAGAGAGATATTCATGGTGTAGAAACTCGAAAACAACCTATATGGAATATGAGTAGCAATTCGCATGAAACCCTAATGTGTAGGATGTCGAAAGGGTATGCATGCTAAATGCAATAAAATATTCAAAATATAAATGCTCATGATGCTTAAATACAAGACCTAAAGGTGCAATGAAAGAGGATCGGGTTCACCAAAATGATTAACAAAAATAAGGATCTAGTGGCCTAAAAGGGGATACTAGGGTATTAATGTTAATCTAATTAGGAGGACTAAAACACTATAGTAAATAGGATAAAATAGTATGGAATAAATTTAAGTAAATCATTCTAAGTGAAATGAAACCTATTATGCAAGAGAAGGGAAAGAAATGGCTTAGCTGATTAGAAGTGGCTATCACAGGTTGTTACAGATCTAGAAATGAAATCAGAAGTGCGATGAACACCGAGGGACCTCTGTGAAGGGTAGATCTGGAAGATCTGAAATGACTGAGGCATCTGGGAGTGTACTGGGGTGCCCCAGGGTGCCCTGGTCTACATCTGGCCCTGCACTCTTAACACTCGTAAATGCTCAAAACTTGAGTCTAATATGGTCATAAGGTGTCTTTGAATAATTCATGTTTATCACGCTAGATCTTTTGGGTGAGGTGTGTAATGACATACAATGTCAAGGAAGTTTCAAACCTTAGAAAAATAAAAATATGCATATGAATGGGTGGATCGACCTCAACCACCAAACTAGTGGTATTATCACTTAGCGTTGCGCTACATTTCAGACCCGCATTTAGTTCCGGTGTGTGTGTATGCCATGCCCTAGGTGTTGTTGTGTCACCACACTATGTGAATCAAAGAGCAATAAGAACTATAGAAAAT
Organism: Taxus wallichiana var. yunnanensis; assembly: GCA_018340775.1. Lineage (NCBI taxonomy): Eukaryota > Viridiplantae > Streptophyta > Pinopsida > Cupressales > Taxaceae > Taxus > Taxus wallichiana. Next base: position 187,991,044 of record CM031236.1, read on the forward strand.
TTAAATAACATATGTGCATGAAATAGAATAGAATCCCCCTATGCAAAGGTGTGACGTAGATCTCTTAGCCTTGATGCATGAAACTATGTGGATGCAAGTGATGCAATGGATGCAACTCTAGATAGAGTGATAGGAGTGTTATGACCTAGACCCCTATTATGGTCTTATACCTTTATATTTATAGGGATATCAAGCTTAATTTCATAATGAATCCTGAAAAGGCCAACTGGGAAAAAGATAAAGACAAAAATGGCTAGAAAGACCCCAAAAAGAAGCGGAAAGGATGTGTCTTCAGACCAAGGCACCCAAAGTGGGACCAGGGTGCCCAAAGATAGGTCAGGGTGCCCTAATTATGGGCTAGAATGATGGGGAAGTTGCAAAACGGGTGGATAAGTGTAATAAAATATGCTGGAATGATGAAATAAAATATAAAATAAAGGTGGGATTAATAATTTATTTATCCACTTCAGAACCTTCTAAATAGTAGTATAAGATTGGTATAAATTATGCGCAAAGTGCATAATTTTTTGTCTATAATCTTGGAATTTAGAAATAGTTTTGATGTCTTTTCTATTTTAGTAGGGTTTGGTGGTTAGGACATCATTACCTAATCATTTGGACAAATCCCATGTTTTGGTGGGCTATATAAATTCATGGGAAGATTAGTCATTTTTGGCTAAGTAAGGGTTCACTTTACGTGGCCCTTATGAAGTGAGGGGTGTATTTACCTCCAATACCCAGGCCCTAGACTAGATCCCATAGGAAATAACTTTCATTTTTTACCAAGCTCCACTGAAATGGCTAGAGTGAAGGGGAGGAGGATTTGACCCTTTGAACCATGTCTTAGACAACATTTACTAATTTCACAGACTTATGCCTCACGTAGTAAAAGGTATATCAAGGACACCTCAGCAAACCTGTCCATGCTAGCTAGATGGAAAAATATTAAGGAATAGGTTGTGATTTCTTGATTTCACTAAAAATTGTGCTTGAATTTTTTTAAACCAAAGAGTGGTACTTAGTTCAAAATCCTTGACTCACAAAAACTCATGAGGTGAGACTTTGACCAAGATAGGGACATTGTTTTGATAAGAAAATGAGGTGATGCTCTGTCCAAGTTAGAGAAAAAAATTTATCCGAATCAAAATTTGAATAATCAAAAACTCACAAGGTGAGACTTTGATTGGGATAGGGACTTTTTTTTGACATGAAAAGAAGGTGATGCTCCATCCATGTTAAACCAAGGGTGTTCTTACTATAGCAAAAACATTAGTCCATATTTTTGACTATGTGTATCAAAAGTAAAAACGCTTTACTCTTCCAACTTCAAAACTTATTTGACACCAAAACTTCATAAAGAAAAAAAAAAATTAAGTCAAACCTTGTTTTATCACTAAAACAAGGAAAAGCTTTTTCGAGTTACGCCACTGCTTTTTCATCACAACCATATTTCTTTCATCCAAATTTTGGCTTCATTTATCAAAATTAAAAACTTGAAACTCGCCAAAATTTCATTAACCATTTTGACACTCACATTTGAAACTTGTTTTCCAAACTTGGTTGATTGATAGAAATTACGTTGTTATGCTTGTCTCGATTTTTCCTAGTTTCCTTAAACAAATTTACAACATCCAAACCTAGGAAAACCACCATTTACAGCCATTACATCGCCATAAATTTATAGTTTTCCTTAACAACATTTACAACATCTAAATATTGGAAAACAACCATTTGCAGCGATTCGATGCCAAAATGTTTTAGATTTCCTTGGTAAAACTTGTCAAACATCTTAAAACTTGGAAAGAATCCACTTTACATTTCTTATGATGCTCATTTTACTGAGATTCCTTTTGTAAATTCAAAAAACATAAAAATCTTTGCCAAAATGTCATTTTATAGTTGTTACGTTGTCAAATCAACTTAAGAAGCCTCCACACAAGACAAGTTCAATCTATAAATGACATTCCATACATAAACATCATTCAAATTTAGTCACCATGGTACATGTAACTCGATTAGAACACGTAACCCATGGGACTAATCTTTTACTCCAAAATCCTTTCAAATAGTTCTCTCATGAGGAGCATGAATTTTTTTATCAAAGTGGGGAAAAAAGAAATAAAACCTGACATATTTGACCATAACCTTTCCCATGTTGGAATTTATTTTTTTCAAAACAAAGATCAAGTCTTATTACACTCGGTCAAACTAGGTGTTAAACTATGCTCTGATTTTGATTCATCCTTTCTCAATAGTATGATTCAAGGGAAAGAATGAACAAATAATCTCCTTTTAATAATTTTGAAGATATATTAAACCCTAAATATGCCTCTATGTTGACATAACTTGAGGGTTATAATGATGAATCTATGACACCAAAAACTAAAACTAAAATTTGTATACCCTTTGTTAGAATTGATCTTGAAATTTTAACCGTGGGTGAAGAGCCCTAACTTACACCAAGTAAAGAAAATGTGATGGTACAAAAGTCCAAGCACTTAGTCACTAATTGGCCACTTTAGCTTCCCATGTCAACATGGACATGTATAGAGTTACTCATACAGACAATCCCAAGGTGACATGTGCTACAAAATATACTTGAAAACCATGGAGGATAATCCTATAAATAAAATAAAACTCACATACCCTCCACACCATCACACAGACAAATATTTGACCAGAATGGTAATATATGAAATATGCACTCACCGTCTTACAGAAAATAATATCGGACACAATAAAAGTATTGATTCCAAGAACTGTGTCCCTACCCCTTTGATCGGGAAATGTTGCATACTCCCTTTCCACCTAGCTTTTAATACCCAAATTTTTATAAATACTATGATAAAGGTGACCATAGGGATCACATAAAATATTTCTTCATGGAATCTTAATAAGTCAGCTTATAATGATAATTATCTTATTTTCTTGTTTCCACGAGTCTTGGGAGAAAAACACTTGAATTGTTTCTCCATCTCCGAAAAGGTTCTATCTCCACTTTTGTGGACTTATCTTAAAAAAATTCACCATTTCTCGTTCAATATGGAGAGTGATATCACAATGTTAGACTTATGCAATGCTAATAAATGCAACAACAAGAACTTCATTGATTTCCCACAATTATGAAAAGGGTTAGCTAGCCTCTTCCTTTATTCCACCCCCAGGAAATAAATTTTGAGTATTATTGTCCCAAACTTACACCCTGAAATTTCCTTCCACTTGTAAATGCATTTTATAGGAACTTTTTTAGAACTCGTTAAAAGAGGAGGCAAATTGAAAAGGTCTTGTTAGTAAAGGTGCTCTCTCAAACCTTTTACGTAAAACCTATGGACAAGCCTAAATTTTTCAAAAAGAATAAGAATGTCGAGCTGATGGAATTATTAGTTCCAAACATGTATAAGTGGTATATAAAACCCACACCTAAAAATTGTATGGAGACTCGCTTAAATAGAAATCAAATGTAGGGAATACACTCTCCTTACTAAGTCCCTATCATCGATCCTTAAACAACTTTATTCGGCTAATATGGTCAAATTTCGTAACATCAAACCTTTCGAGGATAATGCACCTAAAAATTCATTGTATAAATACCATCAACATGAAAGAGGGTTTGAAAACCCATGCGAGGATCATGAGGATGATGTGCATATCAATGGACGTGTGAACGACAAACAAGAGATCTCGGGAGGAGCGAGCATCAACTAACTTTGCATGTAAAGATTCGAAAATGGGAAGAACTCGGTTAAGCCATAAAACTCTCCTCTATCTCATAGATCAAAATACGTGTACATATAGGAGGTGTTGAGTAACCCCAAATGTCAGTAATCATGACAACTCAGTAGAGAGGGGAGTTACATTCCTGCATAGAAGTGTAACTCCCAATGACGTATATGACGACTTAGCGACACGCTAATGAAATGATGCACTCGATGCATAAGAGAATCTCATAATGACCCCTAAATGACACATGGACCTACGATCTCACCTAAGTGAGATGACTCACCTAATGATGTGGAAAATACACACACCAACACCCCCCCTTCATTGTAACTTAGGATGAGGTGGCAAGTCAAAAATGAGAAATGGGTCCTGGCACAAAGCCTGATGAGGTACCCATGTACAAGAAAGAAGATCCCAAGCAGTGAAGGAAAACCAATGGGAAAAACATCCACCATAAGAGAAAAACACACTCTCTAATCTAAGAAAGATGCCAAATATGGGTCCCAAGCCCATAGACGAGCCCTCAAAGGGTACCCATGTACAAAGAGGAAATCTCTCGAAAAGAAGAAGAAGAGAGAAGAAGAGGGAGATGAGAGGAATGCAAAAGATGCCATGGACGGATTTGAACTCTACAACTCTAGGAGGTCTCCTAGAGGAATTTCGATCACGAGATCCTCCGCCTCCGGATCAAGAAGAGCCACCCGCAACGAATCGTGTGTACATACCCTTAGGAATGACAAAAATGACGTCCGGAAGTTCACCCACTCCACAAAGGAAATCAAGGCGTGCGAACACGAAGAACTCTGAGTCTGGTCCATGAAAGTATGACATAGGTCTAGCAAGTGAGTGCCAAGGAATCAAGGTAGTGCCACGTGCGTAGAACTGTCAGAGTGAAGAGGAACACCCATAGAGAGGATGTCCAAGTGATGTGAAGGAAACAAAACATCCTTCATAATAGAAAAAGGATCCACAACTGAGGGTGAATCAATGAAGGTCTCTGGAAATGTGGAAGTGACATGATTCCCGAAGGGGCAATCCCAACAACAGAGATGATGAACTCCTTTGAAACACCTATAGATGGATGAGGGACTGTAGTGCATCACAAGTAGAATCTGTGAAAATACGACCAAGGTCAGGACAGATACTCGTCCCAATGAGGGGGCTCAACAAACAGAAGAGCGATGTATGATAGGTATGAGTCATCCAATGAAGGTAGAGGAGTGGAATGGGCCTCGCACACTGGAAGTGGAAAGGAGGCGGGTGTGATGACTGTATGAGACTGAGAAGGGGACTGCTTGATATTTGATGAGATGTGGGGAGTGTCAACACTCTCTGGAATAGTGAGAGAAAGAGGAGAAGAGTCCTCTGTAGTACTCTCGACATCAGAACTAGATGCACAATCCTCATCATCAGAAGTAGAACCAAACGAGCCTATGTCAGTGAAAATGTCATCACATGAAGAAATGGAGGAGATAACTCAATCAAGGCAGCAGAAAAATTGCGGCAAAGATGTGAAGGGCCTCCATACAAGGACTGAAGAATGCTCCAGACACGGTGAGGTGGATCTGAATCTGCCACGTGAAACCAGAGAGAACGAGAGACATGCATCATCATGTGACCAAAGACATGGTCACAAGTGTCGAGGAAGTCCTCTAGATGACGATGATCAGGCGGGAGTAGGCACCGCCCAAGAAATAAGGGTAAAAGACCCTCGTGAGCGAAGTAACTTTCCATGGAAGCACGCTTGAAGCTTGAATAGGTATCTCTCCCGGTGAGAAGTGGCAAAGGTTGTAAGGTGATCCTATAATGCTCACGCCTAGAAAGATCACTCTCATGATGAAAAAGCAAGATGCACAAAAGCAAGACATCGGACTCAAATGATAATGTGTCCGTGTGTGTAGGCCCAAGAGTACAAGTAACCCCCTGAATGTGGCACTTTATAAAAGTAGTGTGTTTACAAAATTGGAAATGCCATCACGTAGTGTGTGAAAAATCATACAAATTTAACCAAGGAAGCACTTAGAAAGGAGCGGTGAGTCAATAGTTATCGCATTAAAACGATTCCCGCAATGGATGGAAAAATGCACTAGATACTGTAAACACATTAAAAAAGTACACGAGATGGGTGCAAAGGGTATCGTGTGACTACTCGTTGGAAACAACATCAAATTTTAGGCATAGTTTGTTTTGACTGTGAGGGGGGATTAGCTCCACCCAACCCCGAACCTCACCCTCCGTCTTCGACGCCTTTCAAATGAAGGACATAAATCAAGCAAAATTACAGCCTAAAAATCAATTACATGCCATGAGGAATAAATGTTTTTTTTTAACACCCTAAAACATCAAAAAGAAGGTGATAAGGAGTGTGGGGCCCACGTTTGGAAAACTAAATGAGGAGTAAAAACATTTTCCAACTTGCAAAGAAAAACATTTTTTTGTAGAGAAGGGAAATAATTGTGTAAGCATTGTTGTGGTGTCTACATGGTGCAAGGAAACTACCTCGAGCCGTAGGTCATCGGAGTGGCCATTATCCATGTGCTGAGAACCGGCAAATCAGATCAAGACCCCAAAAAACACCAAAAATGCCAAAAACACCAAAAACGCCAAAAACACCAAAAGGGTCGAAATTTGTTGGGAACATGCTGGAGCTTGAGTGTGGGTTGAGTGCAAAACGGCTGAGCTAGGCACGTGTCTTGACAGAGAAAACCACGTGAGAAGGTGAACAATAGGTAGAAATACTCCTGAGCAGCCATGTGTTGAGGACAGTAGAAAACATTTTTGGTAGAGACCAGTTACGTGCTATGATGTGTAACAGTCAATAGTGGATAAAAACGCCCAATTTGCAGACCATGTGTGCTGAAAATAGGAAAAAAATGCTGAGTTCTATGCTTGGATACCTTTGTTAAAGGTTGTGCAGAGATGACCACGAACACCACGACCACGAACAGGTTGGAGCCAAGCAGCGGAGGATGGAACAACACACGATCCCCAAAGGTCGAGCCAGCCTCAAGAATCAATGACAAAGCAAAGTGGAATGGCAAAAAGAAAACATAGATGTGAACCACATTCAATGCATGAGGAAACAATCCCCAGTCTGCAGATGTGAGAAACAAGCACCGAGAGGCTGAGAGAGGGCAAAAACGTACTGAGTGCATGCATAGAAAAGGGAATAATACAAGGCCAGTGACAACACGATCCAATGCAACGTTGAACACAAAGGCAATGTAAATGATCCACGCAAAAAACATCCAAACCATGCATGAAAAATGGATCTGCAACCTCTGAAATGCAGCCTCAAATTGTAATAGACCGAAACCAGCTCATGCAAGGCCTGAACACCTAAATAACTCGAACACACAAACCAAGAAGGAACCATGGGTCCACAACAAGGCAAAAAACAATGCGAGAAAGAGAATTCAACACGAGCCAAAGCGCAAACAACCCCTCGACCGAAGAGAAAACCAACCAGGGTATGAACCTAAAAATCAATGCAAGAAGAGTATGAACGGAATATCTATTACGACACACATTGAAAGAGATCTAAATATCACGTCGGGCGCGGAAAACATGCATAAAACGCCGATGAGTGCATGGATCCATAAGATCCAATCGATACCATGAAAGAGAGTTTGAAAACCCGCAAGCGAGGATCATGAGGGACGATGTGCACATCAACAGACGTGTGAATGGTAGTGTGAAGAGATCTCGGGAGGAGCGAGCATCAACCGAATGTGCATGCAAAGATTTGACAAATGGCGTAACTCGGTTAAGCCATAAGACTCTCCTCTATCTCATAGATCAAAAGACATGTACATATAGGAGGTGCTTTGAGTAAAACCCAAAGGCTGCAATCATGACAACTCGAGTATAGAGGGGAGTTACATTCCCGAGATAGAAGTGTAACTCCCAATGACGCATACGACGCACCGACGTAAAGATAATCTCATAATGACCCCTAAATGACACATGGACCTACGATCTCACCTAAGTGAGATGACTCACCTAATGATGTGGAAAATATGCACACCAATGAGAACATTGTGAGTATCATTGTGTCAAAGGTCATGACAGTTGATGTATTAAATTAAAAACTTCATTCAATATCTCATAGATTGCAGAGATATCGAACTTAAAGAAAAATAACCCAAAAAATATCCAATAATAAGTTGGTAATCTACTAATAACCTTTCCCAAAATATAAACAAGTGAAAATGAAGCCGATTGAGGTCAATCCTCTCAGGGTAAAATTACCAACCGTGTTGTTTCTCAAACATCCCATCCATTTGATTCTCTTATTGCTATATTCATCCTATCACCAACCATGTTACTAACATCATAATCAAACCTCAAGAGTGTGTTTATTACTACCATCGTGGTAATTTTATTGTGTAAATAACAAATTTTAAAATAATAATACATACTATTTTATTGATTATTTAATATATATACTATGCAACTAAAATATGAAGAAAACAATGATGCGAAGAGGAGACTTCTTTGTATCGCCTAATGTAGACCAAAAATCTTGGAATGACCTCTACAAAAATGGCTCCAAGAGGATAATAATAAGGCCATACGTTGGTTAACTCAATTTATGATATCTAAAATTTAATTTTTAATATTATTAAATATTGAACAAATATTATAATTAGCACGTGGAAAAAAAACTAACTACTAGGTTTTGAAGCACGAGTCAGAAAAGGAGGACATGTGACCCATTAAATGGGATGTTTAACGAGTTAATAATTTTCGTAAGTTCAAGATGTTATTCTATAATTTTATTTCATTATAGAAATTCTCTTACATAAATTATTAATACTCACACTTTTTCATTTCATGGTTTTTGTAGTAAATCCACCATAATAGACTTACAACAAAAGAGTTAAAATCAACATTAAAATCAATGGGTTGGGAGTCAATTGAATTCATCAATTGGGTCAATGAGAATGGCTATGTGCTGGTAAGATGTGTTTAATTAGTTGTGAGTTACATAAATTTTAAATTTAAACAATTGTAATTTTTTATCATTATGTATTTGCGTAGTTGATAGACAAACAAAGCAAAGTTGGAAGAAGAAGAAGCGGTGCAAGTTTAGTTAGAAGAGGATCACATAGAGGAGGAGGACGACGATGAATATGACGATGAAGAGGAGGCCTAATGCCTAGGCACATATTGATTATTTTTGTAATTCTCAAATGTAATATACTATACATTATCGTATAAACAAAATTGCAATATAAATTTTGTATTTTATTATTATGGGTAATATGTGTTTATTTAAATTTTTTTATATGTAATCCATATTATAATAATTCTAAGATTATAATAAACCCATTTTATTTTATATTAGGAATATTTAATATAATATTTAATATTAAGAATCTTCAATACAATATACAATATTAGAAATCTTCAATTCAATTTCAAATAATAAATTCACATAAAAACAAATAAAAATCTATAAAAAAAAATACTATATAATAATTTGTAATATATATGTATATATATATATATATATATATATATATATATATATATATATATATATATATATATATATATATATATATATATATATATATATATATATATATATATATATATATATATATATATATATATAATTGTTGGTTGATGTTTGCATCATATTTTGTGCCACATAATAGGTGACATGAATTAGGCAAAAACTAAATGCTCAAGTGGCACAAAACTAATGCAAAGTCGACACATTTAAAAATTTCTAAGAAGGTCAATATTATGTCACATTTGCATCACAATTTTTGACCTAAATTCTTAAAGCGAGAAACATGTTCAAAGATCTTTTAAAATGTCGGTTTTTAACACAATTTGACATAAATACTTGCCCTATGTGCACATTGTGTAGTAGTGAGAGAATTTTGTTGAAATATTTTAAGATGCGATGGAAAATTGGAAAGTACTTTAACATCATGTACTTCCATGTGACATCATAAAGATTTACTAAATATTTGCAATGTATGATATATTATATTGTAGACACTAAAATTTAGTAACTTTTCCTTATACAATGCCAAGCAACGTTGTAACCTTGTTAAAAAAATGATCACATTCGTAATCCAATCTCCTCATCTCTCTATCCATTCTACAACTTTCTTGTCTTTACATTATGTTGTATCATCCATACTGAAATATTATTTCATTAACAAAGCATAAAACATCTAACATTTATGTCACAAATTTTAAGGTTTAGATGTTTCTCTCTCATGTCAAAACCGTATGGAAGGGTCGAATGTGGGGTTTGGTCCTCGCTGACATATATGGTCGTGACCCTTCTCAATCGCCGATTCTAATTTCAATGCTAAATAATTTTTGGGTCCTTTCATATTCCAAGGGTCAGCCTTATCATAATATCATACCTATGGAAGACCATATAATCAAGTCATCATCACCTTATAACTCACTTGACATTCTCACAATCTCCTAGATTGTAAACATTATTCCAAAAAAATCAAAGGGTTCTTAAATCTAATCAAATAAATAGCGCATCATCTAGGGTATTACCTAGTACAAGTTTGAAGCACTCAACTAGGTCAAAGAATCTAGATTCATCCATCTACAAACATGCAAACAACATAGAATCCGTGTCGTAATAAGAGCAAAGTTAACCCAAGAATTATAAAAGGGTTTCAAATCAACACAAGGGTTAGGTCACATAGCCAAGAACAACACATATAACTAATTCCATGCTAGGTACATTATATAATACATAATTAAAACTCCATCTTGGTGTCTATTGGTGAAATAATTTGTCACAATGTAGATTATTGGTCTTCACCAATGGCCACGGGGCTAAGCTCCTCCTTCTTGGGTATGGGGAGGCTCCAATCATTGAATGTAAACTACCTAGTACTAAGGTTTTTCCGTTAGGATGGGGATCACATAGAAATATTCACTAAATATGTGGCAAAATGCTTCTACAATGTACAAGGGAGGAATTTGTTGTAAAGGGAAGTAAAGAGGAGTAGACAAAATAGGAGAGAGGGTTAATAATGTAAGTAGAATTACAAAATTCACATACATTATCCATATTAGGTCCACATTCAATTAGAAGAACACAACAATGTAAGCAATCAACAAGACTAATAAACCAAAGTGACACAAATTTCTATAAATCCATTAATCAAGGACAAAATTTCCTTATTGGTTGTACAAGATAAAGAATGCTTACAAAGTTGGAGAGTAGAGAGGACACATGAAAATAGACAAAGAGATAAGGGAAATGTAAATTTTATTTTTGATGTAGTAGTGAAATCCAACAACTTACAACAATTTCCAACCCCTTGGAATGGAGAGGCCATTAAAATTTATAGATTTACAATATGACTTCATCTTCCCTTCACATGACCTTTCACTTTCTTATCACTTGTGACCCTCCATCTCCTAAAATTGAGTTAATACATTTAATTTGGGTACAAATACAATATTTCATTCTAAAACTTGAGTTTAGGACCCTTCATATTCCTCTTCTTGGCGAAAATCTAGGATTTATTGTGAAAATCAGCCAAATAATCGGTCTAGGTGGGTTGGCAGAGAACCGGAGGAACCGAGGTATAGTTCCTTCGGCCCCTGGGCCTTCAATCATTGACTTTTCCATCTCTTTACTTTGCAGTTAGGGTGCTAAATCAGGAATAAACGAAACAAGGGAACATTTCCCTTTGTTCAATGGTGGGCTGACTTAACTGCTTCACTAACCATTCATCATCTTGGGTAGAGATTTAGATAATTGAGGGAATGAAGGAATAATTCCATCACTTCCTCACATATCTGACATATATGACTTATAATTTTTCCTTTGCATTTTGATGAATCATGGTTTTGAATGAATAGTGGAACTTGTGAATTGTTCTATGAGTTTTGTTAAGTGCCGACATAATCGATCATTACTATTTTTCCTTTCTTGTTAGCATTTGTGGTTCTAGGGGGAACATGGTGAATAAGGGAACAATTCCAAAATTTCCTTTGAATGATGATCTAACCAAAAAAGGTGTTAGGTATAGAATATTTTTGGGGCACCAATGGAACGATAGATTGTTCCTTAAGTTCATGCAACCACCGACTTTGTTGACCATCATGCCTAGATTTTAACTTTACACATTAGTCGCATCAGCTTTCTGATAACCTAAAGAACTTTAGAACTATTCCAAATATGTCAAAAAACCAATTACACTCCTCATTATGGATAAGGTGATAAATAGGGGAACATGTGGAAAAATTCCACCTATTCCATGTAAGACCGATTTTACCTAGATCACCCCAAATTTTCCAAAAAAATGGTTAACTCCTTGACAATGAGGACCAACAAGAGGAGAACAAGTACCCAAACATGATATTTTCCCATGGCTTTAAAAAATTCAATGTTTTTATTGATGAACTGGTTAAACCAAAACTCTATGGGAGCATTGCATGGCTTGAAAAAGAAGGATAAAGATAAGTATTCTATCCATAAATAAGTATTGTATGACTCTTGACTATCTCCTTTATTGATATCTACAACCATTGATCCTTGAAATCTAGTTCATGAGGAGTTATGATCACTATAACACCCACTTCTTTCCCAATTGAAGAATTAACAACATATGTATCATGACATGGCTTGGGAGGATCATGTACTTAAAAATTTGTTCAAGAGAGGCCAGATGTCAGAACATGAAGCTTGGGTTAGTATGGAAGATTTTCAAGTTGTGGGAAAAAGTGATGTTTCCATCATATAGAGGATTCCAATGAATTTCCAATGGCTATTTTAATCTCCCAAATCCTCCTGGAAATCCCGAATCATCCAAAAAATTATCTTCATCATGGGAGTATGACATTCCTAGTACTTGAGATGACATTGTTTGACCTGTTTGATTCCTAAGATCACTTATCTCCACATATATTTCCTAAACTACCTTGGATAACATCATGTATCTCCTACACAACTTCTGATGGTTTAGGTCTTCCCTGTCCACTTCCGGAGGGTATCCATATTCTCAGTAAATGGCCAAAATGATCCTTTCAAGGTCTCTGTGGGATAGTCATTCTTCATCAATTTGAATGACTTTGCAAATTACCTTAGAAAAATATCCATACACATGAAACAAACTTAAAAATATCATTAACACATTCCTACAAGACATAATGAGGATGAAACTATGGATAACCTTGCCAAAGGAAATGTTTTCAAGGGTGGGCTTGGTTGTATGGCCAAAAATTTCAATTTTTTATATTAGTCATTTTTGTATGATAACAATATCAAGAGACACGAGGGAAACCCTAAGGGGGTTGTTATATATAGACACTTACACAAGAACTTTAGAGAACTACATGAGGATGATAACCACAACAAGGATATATCATGCAACACCGATATTAGTTCAACAACTCAAAGTATGACCACCCATGGTAGTCTAGCCTCAAACACACACATGTTTTTCTCCTTTTATTTTATAATTATATTATAAAGAGTTTTACAAGTTGTTAGGGTTTTTATTTTGTTACAGGTCATCACCGATCATCCTAAAGTTATATGAACAAGAGAGACACACATCAAACACCATTTCCAAGTAATCAAAGCACACATGAAGTTACTGCTGCTGGTGTAGGATATTATTTTCCTCATATTTATTTACTTGGAATAAATCCTCACCCTTGGTGACTCATCTTGCTTAGGTGTACTTGGCATCATAGGAGTTACTATGACATGTCTTACATGTCATAGTGTGTCATAGTGTGTCATAGGAGTTACATTCCCATTCTAGAATGTAACTCCCCTCCCTATTCTAGGAATATTCTCATGGAGGAGTTACACAACACTCCTATTTGTACTTGCCATCACTTGAGCTATTGTAATGGGAAATCTATGCTTTGCTACACTTTGAGTTATTTGTTAAGAATTATTCTCAATTCTTGTGAGTTATCACCATATTGCATTTATTTTTGGTTATCTTGATTTCTATAACTACACAATGCTCACGTTGTTATCCAAAGATCCTCCTAGATCCTCTAATATGGTACCAAATCCTTCACGCTGTAAAATTATTGATTTTTTTTAGTTGTGATATTATTCAATTTTTTCAATCTAACAATTTTACATGCAATATTGTTGATTTCACTATTTAAAGTTTTTGAAAACATTCTGGGGTTTGCAAAATCTGAAAAAACTTGGAATTTGTTAAAATTCCTCGATCACATAAAGAGACTAAATATTTTTACGTGAATTTATTGGATTATTTTTCTTGTGGAATGGTATTTATCTTGGGTGTTCATTTTATCATTTCGTGATGGCTTCGCTAGTCAAATCAACTCGATGCTCCTAGCTTGATTTACACATGACTCAACCTCTTCACCCCAAGGCTTTGGGATCTCGCATCAAGCTTAGTTACCTAGTTTGGCCCTTGAGCTCATTCAACCAACATAGTAGTCTCTTGTTTGAGTGCATATAGAGATAGTGGAGATACTTGTTCATAGCTCATTCAAGCCGTACGTAGGTCATTCTAAGCCTATTATTTTAAACTCAAATCAAGGAAATGAAATTCCTATCTAGCTTCTACTCTATGTGAAGATTAAGGATAGATCTTATTCTCTACATGAAGGTGAAGGACTAAGCTTCTAATTTGTGTGAAGGTGAAGGATAGAGCTTAGAGTCATGGAAAATTCCCTATAGTCTCATGCCTTAAGACCTTTAGGCCCTGTAAACTTGTAATATTTCACTCCTCGGTGGTGCCCCAAAACCTTCTTCTAAGGACCAAAAACTCACATGATGGGAGTCTCATATTCAATACCTTGACAAAGTGTTTCAACTCAACTAAGGAATGGAATATCTCTACTCCATTCCTCTATTATCCTCACATATTTCTCCATGATGTCACAGAATCGACTATTTACATAGTGATGTTTAGGTTTTTAAACCCTAAAACACAAATTAAAGCATTCCTCCTCCACATGGGCCCCTCTTTCAAAGCCCACAACAAATAAGACAATTTGTATTTGAATTTTCGTTTATCTCAACTTAAAAAATTAAATATGAAGGGACACATTTATTATTAGAGGCACATCTTTTATTATTATTTATATAAAAGCAAACTCATTGGAATTGTAAAAAAGTACAAGGAGATAACTATTATTGTTTTTATTATTAAACCTTGTATTTGTTTCCTAATGAAGACGAAGGATGCCATCCATTTGGCGAGAGGCCAATACCTCCTCATAAGAAAAACAACACTTTTTCTCTCTCTCATGTCGATTCTAATGCCTAACCGCATGACCACCATTACTTCTAGCCTCCTATGTTTTTAAGTTTTTAGTAAAAAATAATTTAAATGGGCCATTAATAACATGAAATTGTTTCCTTAATATATTTCTATTGGTAACTTGGAATTGAGTGACATCTTCTTCAAAAGTGGATGTTTTCATCCTGGTCACATTTTTTTACAAAATGCACTAAAATTATAAAGTGCCAAATTTGAGGGTTTGGTTAAAGTATAGGTTCTACATCCAACCTTTTTTGTGATGTTATTTATTCATTCACACTTGTACGTGCACATGTTATCCACATTGTAAACACATTTCCTTGTATCTTCATTTTACATCTTCTCAAACGCATTCTCACTTTTACGCAATGTCTACATTTTTCCAAGTTACTAGTTGGTGACTTAAGACAAAAGGTGTTTCTATTTTTGGGAGGGGTTCATACTCCTTGAAAATATTCTTGTGATATGGCTTCATGGTCTTTTAAATCACTCAACACCAACAACTATGACACATGAAAAGAGGATATGAGGATATATTTAATGGCAAACAGTTTCTCTAGAGTCACTATTGGTGCTATGCATGTACACAACTTCACTTAGGAGAAATACATTATTGAGTTTGAGGTAAAAATGGTGAGGCCCTTTTTTATTTTCCTAAATATCTCATACTACATATAATCTCACATTACACATGCCACATCACCGAAGGAAACTTTGGGACATACTTGTAGCATTGTTTGGGAACCCATTATTTCTCGACCTCTTATTGTTGGTACAATTCCCCTTCCTTCTCATCCCCTTCTTTGCGATGACATTTCTAGTGATTTGCATGAGGATTTGTTGGTATACTCCTAGAGAGAAGACATTTACAAGTGGTTTATTTGAGGAACCTATTACTCATCCTTTAGTTTGTACTCCTATTCATTTCATTGATCGAGATGACATGATTCTTGATTATGTGGCACCTACACCATCACTTATAGAGATTATGGATGAGGCACCTCCACCTATTCCTTTTATGCATTTGATACACTCTTTTTATCCCTTGCAACATGATCACATATGTCTTTTGGATTCACCTCACTGGGACACATTTCTACCGGATATTGCTTCCTTATTTGTAGAGTCCCACATTTCATATCTAGATGACACCATTAAGGAAATTTGTCTTCTCTTTGACATCTCCTATGGAGTTGCACCTTCTTCTATGGATGTAATGAGGGTACTTATAAACCCTCCTACTCTCTCTCCTTCATTTTGTGCTTCTACATTGCCATCTTCTATGCTTAGGCTCGTGATTACTTGATCGAGACTTTGTCACATTTGATCACTCGCTTGGATACATTTAAGCATTTGAAATAATTCTAAATTCTAATTCCTACATGCATTCTATTTGAGTGGTATTTCAACATTTTAATTGTTAGGGTTTCCTTCTTTTGAAAGGAAGAGATAATATTTGTTGTAGAGGGACCTACTATAACATTCTTCATATGAAATTTTGTGTTTACATTCTTCTTCTTTGTGGAGGAACACATGAGATTTATCTTGTAGGTTATATAATTGCTATAGGTAGTTGTGCTTTTGTGAGGCTTTTTATTCCTCACTTATCTTATTTTTCTCTCTTTTGGGGGAGTTTTTTCCCACTGGGTTTTCTCCTTTACTCCACTTTATGAGAGTTTCATTATACTTGGGTATCTCATCATGCCTTATTTCTAGAACCCACATTTATTTTCCATCCACCTAAGCTATGTTTAAGGGGGTGTTGGTGTAGGATATTATTTTCCTCATATTTATTTACTTAGAATAAATCCTCACCCTTAGTGACTCATCTTTCTTAGGTGTGATTGGCATCATAAGAGTTATTATGACATGTATTACATCTCATAGTGTGTCATAGTTTATCATAGGAGTTACATTCCCATACTGGAATGTAACTCCCTTCCTATTCTAGGAATATTCTCATAGAGAAGTTACACAACACTCCTATTTGTACTTGTCATCACTTGAGCTATTATAATGGGAAATCTATGATTTGCCACACTTTGATTTATTTGTTAAGCATTGTTATCAAATTTTATGAGTTATCACCATATTGTATTTATTGTTAGTTATCTTAATTTTTGTAACTAAATTATGATCATGTTATTATCTAGAGATCCTCTCAAATCCTACGATAGTTACATATCCTAATTTTATCTTGATTTGAAGCTATAGAAATAATGTCTTGAACGATACAATTATTTCCTAGGCCATATAAAATATATACGATCGCACCTACTCATTTTCTAGTTCTCAGTAACATTATGTGTAAAATTCATAGATTCATATACGTTCCACTTATCTTCACTCCCAAATCACTCTTAAATCAGCCGAAAGATAAGTCTATCTCTCCTCACATGTTTTGAGTAAGTTACTTATCATTTATAATTTTTTAGCTCGTTTAAAGTTTTAATTCATTATTCTATTCATTTATAATTGATGTTGAAGTTAATTATATTAGAATATTCTACCAATTACCCTTATACCCTTATTAGTTTTTCATACACATAACATTCTAAAATCTAATTAGGGCATAAACATATATTTTATCATATAATCCATATGATAAATTCAATTTAGGTTCATTGTACTCTTCACTAATGAGTAGTGTGAAAGACACAACTCCATATGAGAAAATAAATCAATTAGTTTATAAAAATAAAGTCAAACCTTTGTTTCCTATATATAGCTAAAAATTCAACGTTTACTAGGTCATTGTATGTGAGGATGAGTTAATGAAACTCCTTATTTATCTCTATTATATAAAAACACATAAGAGGTGGCTTGGAAAATCTAGAGTTCCATTATATTTTGTTAAATAATTATATTTAGAGATATATTTAGGTGTATCAGTAGACTATATAATAATTCCTCACTTTGGTGATCCCGTAAGGGCCAATTGCATGATAATTTTAGACTTGTAGATAAGCCTCCTCACGAAGATAAGGGCTGAAAGATTGATCCATATTTGGATGTTTTTACCACTGGGTACGAGGAGGAGGCTCTTCTTGGTAGTGTTGAAGGGAATATTGAATTTTTCAAAGTGTGGCCAATATTTACGCTTAAATGGAGACCACATCTTCCGATCATTTTGAGTCTTTTGTGGAGAACCATTCAAGGTCATAGGGGTTTTTATCTATCGACACTATTTTAATGGGTATATTTTCAAATTGTGACTCTTTACTCCTAGTTGATATAGATAAAATTAGTGACATGTCTATTCTTCATAATGTCTCCCATCGTTTACGTGCATCCCTATTGAGTAAACAATATTTTGTTAGTTCAAACATGGTATCCCTATATGTGATGTGTTAATTTTTTTAGATCAGTGGGTCCTGAAACGATCAATATACATCAAGGGAGTTATTTTGTTGTCACACATTCTACACATGGTTCATTCCCATATTTTTTTCGAGGGTTTCTTTGGAAATAATCCTAGTCTTGGATCTATGGGGATTTATGTGTGTTTTATTGTTTGTAAACATAAATATTTATATTTTTCAATAATGTTAAATTAAAAGTATTAATTTATATTTTTGTGGTGGATAAATTTGTTAGACACATGAATTTTTCCATTCTTGTTTTTGGAATATATATGAGTTTTCTTATAGATGTTTTGATGGGAGAGGGTGCAAGTTGATGAGGTCAGCATGGGGTGATTTCGATGATGATGATTTGATTGATGGTAGTGAAGGTGATTTGACTATTGTGGGTTTGAGTGTTGCATCTTTGGTAGGTGAATATATAATGTATTGATATTGGTTTAATGTGAATATAGGATTGTGTATTAATATTTGTGTTTAATTTATTTTTTAGTCTCATTCACTTGATATATGAGTGTACCTTTATATAGTAGACACTATAAAGTGGGAAAATCCCATGAGAGATACTCTATTAGATATGAACAACATTTGCAAACCCTAGATGTAAGTAAATAATTATAACATGTTAAATAGAATTATAATTTTTAAAATATTGAAATTATGTAAATAAGAATTATTATTGACAATGAACTTGTGTGTTTCATAGGTTGTATTAAACCCTCAAGATGAGAAATTATTTGTTGATGGTCGCAAGGTACCAATTTAGAGTCCCAGAGAATGTGATAAACATTCTATATAGTAGAGATTCCTTTGCTAGGAATTGATATGTATATGTTGATCTTGATTATTTGAGATGTATTTTTTTCATGGTTATCTGATACTTTTATGAGATGTATATATTTATCATGGTTATCTGATATTGTTTGAATGTATATTTTTATCATGCCTATATGATACTTTTTTTGAGACATATATTTACATCATTGTTATCCTGATACTTCATATTTTGTGATATTTTATTTGTATCATATATTTTTATGTTTACTATTTTATTTAGTGACAAAGTAACTCTTTTGAATAATGTGTAATATATCATTTGTAATATAACATAAATTAGTATCTTCATGTTCTATTGTTTATATATATATGAATTTTATTGCTTATGTTTGTTTAATTAAAATTCATCTTCATTTTGAATGGTTTGGTTTAAATCTATAGGATAAGAAACTAAACATTTGTATTTCATGATGTATTAAATTTAGTTTTTTTGAAATATTAAAATTGTTAAGTTGATTAAGTTTTCCTTATCATAGTCTTATAAGTGGTCATTAGAAAAAGTATACAAAATATTTTTGGAGTTTATACTATTCAATTACTCTAGTTAATTTATTGTGTCAAAAGAGTAAATAATAGTTCATCATAATTATGTTAATAAGTAAATAAAATTATTTTCATAAGGTTTAATAAGGATTTGAAAAATGATTTATAAAAAAGGTGATAAAAAGACTATTTATTGACCACTTAATATATTACAAAAATTCTAATCTAAAAACACATCACTTGAGTCTAAAACTTTTTGAAAATAATTAAATATATAAATGCATGACTAAACAATTTAACACTATATTATAAACTATGAAAAAATAAGATAAAATACAAAATTGAAGTTAACAACTGAAAACCATTAAAAATAAATTAACATCTGAAGAAAACTATAATGAAATGCTTTTTTTTGAAATTGGTAAAAGTTGGGGGTTTTGAAAGGACCCACATCCTTGTACAACAAGCCCTCAAGGCTAGATACAACTTTTAAGCACAACAAAGAGGAAACCCCAATAAAAAAGGGGGAAAATGAAAGGAATTAAAAATCTAGTGATAAAAATTTCAAAAGGTAAATAACACCCGGTGTTACAAACAGTAACAGACTTAGAAGAGTCCCTTGCATGGGATCTAAGATGCATAGAAAAATATTTTTTTCCATTTAACAAATTTCCATTTGTCACTCCTATTAGGATATTCTTTTTCATCTACGTGAGGAGGAAGTTGAATCTTTGAAGAAGCCAAGATCCAAACATTGGGTTTCTTAGTAGTGAAACTGATTTTAGCGCAGTCATTACCAACACCTAGAGTCAACGACAACACTTGGTCCACCAAATATGTTGTACCAAAACTCACTCAACAGTCAACCGGAGGGTAGGAAACCATATTAAAACTGACCCACATATCGTAAAGCAGACTCAGGTTCCTCTTCAAGAAATAAAGGTTTTGGTGAGCATCCTTCCACCAAGAGACCTTTTCATTTTTAGCTTTCTACTTGACCACCTGACAAGCATAAAGTGAGATGACCAATGTTAAAACATTTTCTGCATCTAAAGGGTAAACCTTCATAGTCCAGGGGTTGTGACCAAACCCTCTCACACACTTTGAGATCAATAGAAGTAGGTAGATCAAGTGAAGTATCCAGATCCACCAATATCCGTGTGAAAGTAGTATGAGAAAAGGTATCCGTATTGGAATCAATGGATAAAAAATTACCCAAATCATTACCAATAGTAGCTAAACTATCATTTCCCAAAACTATAATGACAGATGGGGATAAAAAATCCAAACCGTCTTTACATTAAAAGAAGCGGTGAGTGGATTGAAAGTCGAGAACCATGGTTTCATCAACAAATGATGATTCTACAGTTCCCAAAGCTTTGAGAGAACAATATCCCTAGCATCATTAGAGCTAAAATCCATGATAAAAAATCCCCTTGCACAAAGATAAATGTCAATCCTACCTGAAATAAGGGGATGCTAGTTTGTAGTGATCCACAAATGAAGAAGAGGAAGGTTAGGCCATATCCCATTAAAACAAAGAGATCGAACCATCGGAGGAGAAGAAATCCCCGATCTCAAGCACTAAGTATCTAAGAATGAATAGATGAGTGGATTTGGAGGCAGAGAGAGGTTTAGAATACAAGGAGATAGAAACAAAAACATACAATCACTTCCCAAAAATAGGATCGATGAGAAGGACAACGAGGGGAAAGGCCCATTGCCATCATTAGAGAGTTTATTATGAATATGGGGAGATAGAGGGGGCGAAAACCCCTTCGCATCATGACCTCTGCCACCTAAATCTCCACCGCCGCCAATGTTTACCGTAGAGCCAGGATTGGAAGAAAGAAAAATCCTCACAGATGATTCACCATCACCACCATTTGTAAAATCTTGACCAGGGTTTAGGGAGAAACTTTTAAGGCTCGGCATAGTCTCTTTGAACACAGGGGATTTGAAATACATAAGTTGGAGTCTTCCCTGCTAATGCCAAAATAAGGGGAGTGATATTTCCACCAATTAAACTAAATGAAGATGGGGATATCAACAATGGTCCAAAACTAAAAGTTGCAACTATCTAAGTCACGGGAAGGCATCAACAAAAAAATAAAAATATAATTAAATTCCATTTGACTCAACTTTTGAAGCATAGATTTGAAACCGAAAGTAGAGATAAACCATGTTGAAAGCAAATTATTACAAGAAATACATGCCAAAAAGATTCTAATTTAAATCAATAATCCATAAACACTTAAATACACTAGCACCAAAGTAATTAAATAATCTCATACAAAAAATTATGTGTCTATAGTTAAAGTGAGAAGCCAAAAATTGTGGTGGAGGGGAAATAATCTTAATAAAATGTTTGGAAAATACAATTCACCTTTAAGTTTGTTTACCAAAGTGTGATTTCAACCTCACAATATTTGGCAGCTTACCAAATTAAATGCTTTATAGAGATAGAACTCACTGACAAGGTCAAGCAATGACCAAGTTGATATTTGGGATAAGCAAGTTGATCTAATTTATAGTCTAGGTGAAAAGTTACAAATGATTCCTAACTTGAAACAATGAGGTTAATCGAGCTTGATATGTTACTAATAAGTGACACAAAATACTTCAAGTCAATCCTAATTGAGTCAATAATTTTAATTAGTTATGATCATATTGGATTAAAGATAGAGCTCAATCTAAATTCTCAAGTTGAGAGTATAAATGGATTTATACAAAACCAATTTAATCAAGGGATACACAAAACTTATATGTATAATGAATGTAACTTGGTGTTATTCTTATTGAGATCTAGGTAATAAAAAATTACACATGTACAATGAAGAGGTTAGCATAGTTGAATCATAAAAAATTTATCTAATAAAGGGCATCCAAATATTGTTTGTCCTTAATAATCTCCAACATCCTTTCATGGTTTTTGAAATGGAGCTTCGATTCTTATCTCTTACCACAACATGGCATTGGAGTCAAGTGACGACACATTAAAATGAGAAGGTGACTATGAAATATAAATATGGGGAATATAATCAATAAAATTGATTGAGCCATATCTCTCTATGTTTAATTTCTTGAAGTAAGTACCCTCAATCACAAGTGACCACTGTAGGATATGAATGCCTATCATAATCTATAACTATACTAAGAAACTTGGACTTTATTTTTGTATATTTAAATAAATAATAATCAACACCTTTTGCATTGTCTTCTTATGTAATAATTGATGTAGGTGCATGATCACAAGGAGTTCATCTTTGTAAATATTGGTCTTAAGTAGTATTATAAGGTCTTAAAGAAGTCTAACGAGTCATATGTGGTCAATAAGAAGATTATTTATGCTTCATTTTATACTATATGGGTTACATTTAGGTGTTAAATATATTTTTAGATCCTTTAGACAAAGGTTAAATTAATTATCCTTGTAAGAATTGGTTTCTATTTAGCTTTCTGCCAAAATTGAAGTTTGAAAATTTGAATTGGTGAAGCATGTTTGAATGGATTCTTGGGTGCAAAGCTTGTTGTTTTGACTATGTAATTCTATTTCACACATGAGGATACCTAATATATTTAGTGGTAATGTTTGAACATGTAACTCATGTATAAACCCAACATTGGATATTCTCACTATCATGAGTTAAGAAACTAAAGTATGGTTGGATGTTTTGTAATCGAATTTGAAGGGATAATAGTATGAACTCTCATTAATTTGAAAATGAGAGAGTAAAATTTAGTTATAAGGAGTTTTTAGTATGATAGGAGAAGGTGGAAATAAAGGAATCATGGGAAGAGCCATTGGAAAAAGAAGGGAAATAAAATTGGAGAACAAAAAAGCGAGAGATTTTGGACAACTTGTGATAGAGTTAGTAAACTTAGAAAACAAGGGGTTTGCAGGGAGGTTTACAGTATTATCAGGTTCTAGTTGAGTTGGAAAGATGTATGGATCTAAATAAATAAGAAATAAATGTTTTTAACTATGCATTTTTAATTTTTTATGCTTGGAAATGGTAAAAGTTGTGTTATTTCTTAAGACAATTGACTATTTTGTATATACTCATACTTATTGCTCTATCAAGGTTGAGAAGATTTATAGAAACATTAACAAGTGTGTAATAGTATTTGTAAAGTTTTGGACACCATTAGAGAACCATTGTATATGTTTTAAAGAAAAATTCTTGATCCATACCTGTTTATAACCAATAATGACCTATAATTTGTAAGTAGTTATCTATGATCTTTTTTCATAAAACTCTTAAGCAACGTGTTTATATCTCTTGGTGTCTAAAGAGGAAATAGTTTGATTAGAGAATTATAAATAACATGCAATATTATGAAGAGTGATAAATGGATGAGATCAATTAAACCCCTTCACAATCTATTACCGTTTATTACGGTCTCTGCATAAACTAGATTAGTCTCGATTTATTCTGTGTGAAATGTTTTCTCTAAGTTTCTCTTATTTGAATGTTTAGAAATTATTTGAAGGGATACGTGATGTTTTTTCAAGTATTTTAAAGGTATACAAGGAAATGATATGGTTGTTTAAGAATTTACTCTTACATTTATCTTGTGACAGTCCCCTATCTCTAAAACCCGATTTGGAAGTAGGAGCACTTTCGAGTGACCGATAAGGTGTGAGTCCTA
The DNA here is from genome assembly GCA_018340775.1 of Taxus wallichiana var. yunnanensis. Lineage (NCBI taxonomy): Eukaryota > Viridiplantae > Streptophyta > Pinopsida > Cupressales > Taxaceae > Taxus > Taxus wallichiana. The sequence goes on from CM031236.1 coordinate 188,015,366, forward strand.
AATTTTAAAGGTTATGGGTGCATTGTAAAGTGAAAATTTATTGACATGGTTTATATAAATTAGGGAAAATGTATCTTAGGTTTTTTCAAGGGTGATTAGAGTGTGAAGTACTTAATTCCATGAGACCTCATTCTCAATTTTCTATAACAATAAATCCATGTTTAGGGTTAAGAACTAATCTTAATCAGTGACTAAAAGTAACAAATAGAAACCTATTGTTGTTTTATAAGATTCCATTAGAAGGTTGAAATGAAATGAAATAAAATTCCTTACAAGTGTTATTAGACATCTCAAGCTGAAATTCCTTTGGACTCGTGTGCTTATTTATTAGGCCGAGTGAAAAATTGAGTCCTTGTTGATCAAAGAATGTACTATGGGTTTCTTATATTTCTTGATGAAATAAAATTGTTGTAACTTTATAAAATCCTTATAAATGTTTAGAGGTATATGGATAACCTAAAGAAGTTATTGAATTCCTATAATGCATTCTAAAAGGTGAAATGTTAGTATCTATACCGTATAATTATCTCAGATTCTACCAAAATACCATTATTATCCATTTTTATTAAAACAAAGAGATTTGACAATACATTGAGAAATTTTTCTAGCAAAAGAGAGTCAAATGAAACATATTAAAGGTTTAATTTGAGTATTGGGGATTAGATATCACTATATAGCCTGATATTACATTGCATGGATTACTATAGTCCGAGAGACATTTCTTGTTCCCTTAAGTTTCCAAATGATAAATTCCCAGTTTTTGACTTTTCAAGAATGTTGTGAAGTTTATATTATTGAAAAGAGGAGTTCAATGTTATACTAGTTTCTTTTATTGATCAAAGTCCCCACTCTATTAAAATTGATTTGATTAAGACATGAGAGTTCTGCTAAAGGGTAAAGGAAATACATGTGAAACATTACAAAAAGAATAATGAAGACATGTTTGAGAAGGATTAAACACTGAATAACATCTAAAACTGATGTTGTAATAATGATTTGTGATACTAACTCCTATTTTAGGTTATCAAGGATGAGTCCAAAATAGTAGAAGGATATAGAAGAAAAATAAATCGACGAGAAGAGATATAAAACACAACTAATAAATCCAAATATATTACATACAAAATTAAAATATAAAAATAATTATATACGTACACCATTTCATCAAGAAAATGATAAAAATTCGAATTGTGGTAGAATAATGCAATTTAGCTTCTCCAATAAACACAAATAAGTGACATCTTCAAGAGAAAAAATTGGATCCTGCACATTGACATCCTCCTCCTCAAAATGAGTTGTGAATTCAATTCTTTTATTCCCAATTACACACATATTCAATAGTAATTATTTCACATATAATCTCATATTCATCTTCATTTGTGTGACAATTACAAACACAATAATAGTCCCTCTCTTTGAATACAATGAGTATTTTGGGTTATCATCACTTGATGAAAATCCCTTATGCCAACAAAAATTTTATAATTAAATTCTTGTGATAAATGAATATCTGTTCAAAAATATCAATAAAATGTAACTCATGAGTAAACAATATTTGTTGAAAAATATTAAAGCTTGAAGAATAAATTTTATGTAAACAAAGCATATAGTTTAATGTAATAACTTTCACTTCTCAAAAAATATTAAGGGGAATTTGGGGTTAACCATATTTTATTAACACTAGAATGTGACTTGTATCAATTTATAACTTTATATGCATCACAAAGAGGAACCCCATCAAATTTGAACTATTTTTGCTAAAGTGCATGCTTGATACAAGCACCTGCACTATTGTGTTCCCCTTATCTATGCCTAATTTCAAAAAAATCCACAAATGTCATATTCCATTCTTATGATGTATATGACATAACCAATTGAATGATTTTGATGATTTGAACTACCCACAAACCCTATGACCACACCCAATGTTCGTTAAAGTTGATATGACACTCTAATATATTTGAAAAAAACTAGTAGAATAAAATCTATCATGTCTTATGTCATCACATATATAGAAATTAATCTATTTCATTATCACTAGATTGTCATATGTACTTATGAATCCCATTTTCAACATCATGTCATGTATTTCTATACATAAATTCATCACGATAACCACATGATATGAATGATAATAATGACTTTGAATCTCTTTTTGGGGGTAAAAGTATAATTCTCTGAAAAGTCAACCATAAATACAATACAACCATTAGGGAAACAATTATTATATTTACAAAACTATGCAACATACCACCTTGACCCATATATATGTTTTAATATGGAAATTAGTTTCTTGAACTTGGCCATGAATCACAAACCTGCACTTCTTTTTCTATCAAGGATTTTTTTGATTCCATCCCTGAATTTGTAGTATAAATTTCATACTCAAACCTCTTCCAAATAAATTTGAGGTTTTTTGATGAGTTGTGATTTCCTTCGTTTGTGCATACCCTTTTCATACAACCAACCTTAAATTCAAGTTTTGCATCTACTTTATTGCGAAAGAATAGTGTTGAAAAAACAACTTGAGAATGGAGGGAGATGTTATCTACATCCATATTCTCCCTAAAATTTCTAAATGCAGCTAATTATAGATCAAAGATCCCTTCCAATTCCCTTCCATATTATCATCTTATTAAATCTTGCATTTCACATATCTTGAGATATTTCTTCTACCATTACCAAGAACATTTGTAATTATTGTGACCTATCACTTTTTTATTATTTCTAAACCCACTAAATCTATCAAGATTGATATACGAGATGTAAAAAGGTGTTTTCTATGGGAGAGACTACCAATCATGTAAAGTGTATAATGTAAATTTTGCACAATGATATTTTTCTTGTTATTGATAGTTTTAAAGTCAACTCCTAACAAATCAAACACAAAGATCATATCTCTACATTGAAAATTTCTTATTACCAATTGAGCTTTACCAATCATTGATTTATCTTTAAAATAATATATATATATATATATATATATATATATATATATATATATAAATAGGCCTTGATTGTGTTTATAGATTTTAGTTGTCTCTCAACACTATAAAAAAATCATAGTCATCCATATCCTCAATATTATTTGAGTTTGGTAATCCTTCATTTTAAGGAATTTCTTGTTCTTCCTCTTCTTGAGAACAATCAGTTATCTTTATCCATTTCTAATTGGTCATTATTTTCTTCAACTTCATCTATTATTTCCTTCAAATTCTTCATCTATTATTTCTTGAGGTTTTAATTCTTCTTATTCTTGTTAATCATCAGAGCTTGTTGAGTTTGAAGAGCTACAATTTGTTCTTTTTTAACTTTTTTGTTTTGTTTCTATTTCAATTACATTTATTCTTCTTGTTACGATAAAACATATTTAATATTATACATTTCTAGCCCATTGTACTAAATACCCTACTTTCTTACTTGCAGTAATTGCCTACTTGCATTGTTTTCCCTAAAAAAATTGATTTAATATTAAAATTTAGAAGGAAACAATATGAAGTAAATGATATAATTATATTTGATAGTTGTAATAATAGAATAAAAATGAAATAAATGATTTTATATTTATATTTTAAAGAAAAGAATACAAAGTAAATGATATAATATGATTTGACATTTAAAGTAAAGGAATAAAAAAGAAACTATTAGATTTTATTTTTAAGTGTAAATGGAAAATTTATTTGAAATAAATGAAAAATTTGATTTTATATATAAACTAAAAGAAACAATAAATAATAATTTGAACCAATAGAAACCATTTAATTCAATATTTAAATTTAAAAGTAAATAATTTAAAGCTAATGAAATCATTTGATTTGATATTTGAATTAAAAGAAAATAAATTTAATTATAAGAAACAATTTGATTGAAACAACGTAACTACCACACAATGGAAAATGTCTATTTTACATCTTTCTTTCCACAATTGAATTTCTTAACACCACGATTTTATTTCTCTGTTTGGGCATTCATTTTTAGATTTAGGATGCGTAACATCAATCCCATTATTAATTGTTTTCCCCATGTTCAAATTGAATTTCATGTTCAACATTGTCATAAATTAGGCCAAATCCTCTGGAGTATGAAGCATAGGATTGAAACTAAGAAACGAAAAATTTTGAGAGGTCACTAACCTTGATTTTTTTCATAATATCCTCTTTTATTTCATAACTACTAAGATTTGGATGTCTACGATGAACAATGTGAGTTAAAACTATTTTCTAAATAAATAATCTTCACATTGAATTTCTTTAACATATAGTATCCACATGGGAGAGTCAAGAGGTACTTGAATGTTTGATTAACACCTAGTCTTCATATTATCAATAGAGCCGCACAAAAAGAACCTTTAATCATGATTACAAATTGTTTTTTAAAAGAATCACATATGTTGGTGTATAATTAATGTTTTTTGTATATTAAAGACAAAAAATATCACATGATCACAAGTCTCCCGAATACTCTATCCAACATGTGTATAAAGGGTATTTGTAGTATACACTAGAGGAACCATCGATTACTTAAAAATTATTTGTATACACATTTTAATGTCAAACCTAGGACACATTAGGATTCACTGCTACATAATGTGTAAATGCTGCCATATTTTGGCTTGTTTCTTACAATAAACCATGTTGAAGTTTACGATGCAAAAGTGACTTAAACATGATGTGACTAGATAATTTTAGTTGCATCAAAGTAGCATCATTTTGCATCAAAATTGTGTCTAATTTTCACCATCTCAAAATGAATCAATACCTACATCATTAACACCAAGGGGTGGTGCGAATGTAATACAAAAATCATTGGATACATTTTTAAAAAATAAATATAATTAATCATAATTACAAATAGTATAATTATGAATAATTATATTATTATTTTTTACTTATTTACAACTATTAAACATTATATACTAAAATATTATTTACATTGTCTTGTTAATAAAAAATTGTAAACTGAAAATTTATATTAGTATTTAAATATGATGTAGTTTTGAGGGAGTAATAAGGGGTCCCTTTTAGTTACAAAATAAATAAATGTAAAACTCATCCTAAATTTCCTAGTGATTGGTCACACCCTCCTCCCCCGATCATTACAATCTTTTTCTCTTCTCAAACTTGATCCTCCTCACAATACTCATTATCCTCTTCATCTTCCTTATCATCCTTGTCCTTATCTATATCCTCTTCATCCTTCCAATTTTTTTACCTAAAAAAGTAAACGATAACATATTAAAAGTGTTTAATTTTAATTTATAGTTTACATGTACAAATAATTGAACAACACATGTCTTACTTGATACAAACTAATTATCTTGGACCCATTGGTTAAAGAATTTTGTGTTGCATCAAAATTATAAATTAATGACACATGTACTTTCTTTGCTACATGTTTCTTATAGAAATCTTCCTACAAATACAAGTATATGATAAAATTACATATATTAATTGTTTTATCAAAAAAACAAAACAAAAAACATAACTCTTTAAATATATTGAATAGAACTTATAATTTTATTATTGGCCTTTTCTAACTTTTTTGGCCCATACAATGAGTCACCAATAACCCTTTTAAGAATTTGGCATCATACCCCTTGAGCGCATTATTGTTGATACTTACATAAATTGCAATATGTATTAAATTTTTAATCGATCTCCATGTTATACAATTACCATTTCATTCTTATAATAGACCATTTTATCTTTTATAAGACATGAATAAAAAATAGACAATATAAAAAATCAAATTAAAGAAAACATGTTTATTAACCAAACTGCAAAGCTTTAAGTAGTCCTTTTATCATGAAAATTTCAATATATATCTTTATGTTGTTTAACTAACATGCACCCTATTAGTGTCCTCTCCTAGTCCCTTATCACAAAAACTAAACCAAACATCTTTCTCTATTTCAGGAGGTCGAAGAAGTATCCTTTCATCATTTTTGTTTCCTTGGTAGTGAACCTGTAAATTTTAAATATAAAAAAATATTTTAAAACTATATATTGTTTTATTAAAAATTGTATTCACACAATGTAATTACTCTCAAATTCCTCTTTATTCTCTTAAACACATGATGCAAATTTTTTAATTAGCTTTGGGTCATAATGGGTCCTCCCAAACTCAGAAAAGTTACATCGACTATCCTTCTCTATCTCTCAAGTGGGATTTATAGCCACTCTATATGATAATATGAACGAATCAATTTTTATGTTCTTTTAATTATTATTTTTTAATAATACCTACAACCACAAAAATTAACATCACTAAAAATGACATATAAAATAAATTGAAAAAAATTAAACTAATACAATGATAAATTGAAATAAATCAAATTATTCTATCTCAAATAAAATACATTAAAATACTTACTTGCCTTAAATATCCATTTATATCACCATGTCATCATTTACATAGAGGTCCATTTTGAGGTCCCCTTGCATGTGGTGTTTATAGTTATGAAAAAAATGAAAGGTTCTATTAATGTTTGTTGATGGAGGGGGATGCAATGTGTTATCATCCCCCTTAATCCACTTAGGAGTAGGTAATTTTTAATTTTGGGTTGTCTCCCACCGTTTCACTATTTAATTTTTTTATTTCTAATAGGCAAAGAAGGAACTTCCTCTAATAAGGATCTTCAAAAACATCGAATCATTATAAAATACTTAATTATAATCAATTTAAATAATAAATGAAGACTTTATAAATTTGTGTAGATGAATCCTCAATTCTATAAATTCCCTCATGCTTGTGTTAGTTGATATGGGATGTGGGCTGCTGTCATAATCAATTCATATTATGATTATTCAATTAAGAGAATTTTTATATTAAAAATAAACCGTAAATTTAATATCCATGTAGGGGACACCCTAAGATCAAATGAAGTACATTTTCTCATTCCACCATCATCATCCTCCCATCAGTCTATATGGGAATTAGACCTGTGATACACATGTGGTATTATAATTGTTCAATGAAATTAAATAATTTTGTAATTAAATATCAATTATAAATATATACCTTTGTGCGGAGTCCCAAAGGTTTCCAAGTGTTGAATGCCTTATTAGGGATTTCCAATTTACATTGTTTATCCACATTCTCACACATCTATTGGGAGGGACATCTACATGGGTATGGAGTCATTTTGGAATAGTGTTATGTAGTCTTATACATGTAGTGTCTTGAGATAGCTCAATTAAATTATAGACTAAGCCATTTTTAGGTCATAAGAGAGGAGATAGGTTGTTGAGAGAAGGAAAATACATTTTTAGTTATATAAGTGCAATTATGAAATTTTATGAACATATCCTAGTTCTAGAGACACAAGTGCAGGAGATTCCATAGTTCTATTTTAGGTCATGGTAGTAGAGGTAAGAATCATATGCCCAAGGACAAAATCTCTCAAGAGATACTATTTGACACAACATATTATTTTTGGAACTTATCTTTAGGTCCCTATAAATTATAGGCATATTTAAAAAACTCTTCATAACCTAATAACATAGTTATATATCATTGTCACATCCCTAAATAACACAAAAGATAACATCTTTCTAAATCATAACCATATTTATTTATATTCCACTTTAAATAAATTTATTGATATTGAATATTATATTATGGCATGATTTTTGATATAATTGCTTAATATATTTATTGTTTTAATATCATTATACACATTTTGAAATAATATCTTTATTATAAAACCTTATTTTGAGATTACACAATTTGAGGATGTGAAGAAAGGTATGATGAAGGATCATGATTCATGATCCCTAACTTTATGTAATTAAACCTTGTATGAATGATAATATAAATAAATAAGGATTTGAGGTACAAATTAAATACCACTTATGAGAGGATATGAACTTTGTATTCTTTGACACCTCTTATCCAAGGCTTGGGATGAGACCTAATAGAAAACCACATTTAATGGATTCAATTGGTTATTATAGATATGTATGAAGAAATGATAAAAGTTATATGACATGAATCAAGTAATACCATCAATTCAATGGTATACTCACAAAAAATGACATGAATTATCTCAAATATTATGGGTTCTTAGGGTTTACACAATCTACCCTAGGGTTTATCATATTCACCCTAGGATCTACACAATATTTCCTATGGTTTACATAATTTACACTAGCATTTACACAATTTACCCTAGGGTTTAAAAAAATTGCCCTAGGGTTTACACAATTTACATTAGGGTTTACACAATTTACACTAGGGTTTACACAATATTCTCTATGATTTACATAATTTATTCTAGGGTTTTTATATTTTATTTAGGATTTACATAATTTCCTTTCAAATCTATTACAAGGTTTACAAAAATCTCACAAGATTTGTATTTTAATTCATAGAGGTTATATACATATTAATGAAATTTAAATGAAACTATGCATGCATGTAATATTGGATTGTTCACATACTCTTTTCTTCTAATATAGGGTATTCTTGCCTCGAAGGTTTTAGTTTTGCTCCATGTATTTTCGAGTTTGTCATTTTTTCTTGTCTATGTTTTTCTTATTCCTTTCTCCTCTTCCTTTTTTAGTTGTTTTTACTATTTCCTCTCCTACTTTATATATTTTATTTTCTTCCAATATAGTTCTCCTCTCCTAGATCCATTTTTATTTCTTTGTTCCTCTTCCATTCTTAAATTGAAATGAAATAATCTGGGATAGAATTTTGGCATCCCACTTTATGTTTTTTAAGTGAGAAGTGGGTATGGCATAAGTGTGGCCTTTGAATTTGACACAAGTTTACACCATGTTTGTACCACCTAGGCGACATTTATAATTAAAAAAATTGTAATCACTAAACCCCCACCCCATATAGAGTATAAGAGTCTAGATAGGAATCCTCTTCATAGTTCGGTTGGCTTGGTCCCCTATTTCCATATAGAGATTGGGAGAGAGGGGGTCTCAATTATCTATCTATATATCTAGTGATAATTCCTAAATCGAATAGGGTTTGTATTCAAATATATAGAATGGGCGAGTAGATACATATCTATTTCTCTTCTCCTTAGAAAGAGATATAGATATAGGGGCATCCATAATACTAATATAATAATGTCTCCCCCTCCACCTATAAACTACCATAAATGAGGATCTGAACCCTCTCTATATATGGTATGGTCATGGGTGACTCCTATATATAGAGAGAGATATAGATCTAGGTGAGTGATCCATAATAGATAGGGGTATCTCTAAAATAGATTATATATTCTATGAGGCCCTAGATAGATTCTATCACAACACACACACCCTTAAATTATATTATTTATTACAGGGGATACTCATTAGACTATATGCATCCACCCTATACTATATAGAAATATGAATATAAAAAAATTGACACTCCCCCTTCCACCGGAGATTCTAGATAGGGTTCAATCCCATATATATATAAGGAGTTCATGGGTGGGGATTTCTTTATATATAAATAGGGTATCTGGAGGGCCCCTACTTATCTCTCCTCTAATTGCTCATCCAATATAGAATATAGGTAGGTTGTATGTTCTTCTCTCTAATCTAACCACTTTGGATCGTGCAACCCAAATTTTCTTACCACTTTTTTACTATGTGTCACCTAATCCACCATCAATAACAACTTTTGATATTTATGAAATTTTCTAACACCATGGTGGTTGGGAAATGAGATCATCTATATACTGATTTAAGCATAAGATGTCCATAAAAATATTTCCTATCTAACTATTTGTAATCTCATTTATCTAGCTTGAAGCTTAATTATAGGCCACATATCCTAAAGTACATCCTCAATGCATATTCTATAATAGTATCCTTGCATATCATATAAAACTAATATTATTAAAGTATCATTAGACCCATACCTAGCTACTACCTCACCCTAATCACATATATATTAGGTGCTAACTACATTATATGCCCATACATGAGCTATACATAGTCCCCTACTTCGAGGCATACTAACATACAAGTATGGAAAATAAGGGAATAATCCATCTCGTTTATGACACTATATATATAACAACCATCCCTATAACAACCTTCTAGGTATCTAGATTAACTGAACTAATACTATAATAAGTTTGACAATCAAATAGTGTAGATAATATTAGTCAGCCCCAATATCCCATTATATTAGCTCCCTTTCCATATTGGTCTTAAGAACATCTAAAAACATGTGTGCCCATTCAAAGTAAATATGTAAAAAAGTGAAAACTATGTAAACTTCTTACAAGAATACAATCGCTCTCTATGTAATAAACATTTTAAGATCTCGACCAATGTATTGTTAATATGTTTATGGTTTTAGGTTCTAGCTAGGCATTATTGACGGGTATATTGTATATTCTTCTTATAGGAGTATTTTTCTACAAGGATAAGTTTTAGTTAATTAATTTATAGCATTATGTCTATACAGATTATTACATTAATTTGAAATAAACATGCAAACTAAACAAATGAAGTTAACCTCTATTCTTTGAAAGCTTGAAATAATGAACCTAAGAGGATCTAAGCATTCAGTTATGTGTTTAAGAGAAAGAGATCTCCCCATTAATGGCTTCAAGGCCAATGGATCTTCCCTTTTACTCCATGTTAGTGCTATGAAATACAAAAGCAAATGCTATTAGCTCAATGGAAGAAAAGATGAAATACAATCTAAAGCCTAAACAAAATACTATAATCTATGCTAGGAAGAAGAGAGAATTCTTAGGAAATGAGGGAGGGGGTATAGCCCTATTTATAGTTTTTGGTTTGGGAAAATGGGAGATTTGGGTGCATGTGGGACAAATGCTAAAGTCCAAAAAGCACTTTTAGCAAGTCAAAGTGTGATTTGACTATGTTTAGGGTAATTAACCTAGGTTAGACTAATTAATCTCTCTTAGAGAGTAATTAGGGTTTTGGAAGGGTTTCTAAGAAGGGCTTAATCAATCCAATGAAGTGGATTGATATTCCAGGAGCTAATAGAAGCAAAACTAGAAGGGAATAAGAAGCTAATGTAGTTAGAACGAGGCTATAACAACTTGTTTAAGTGGTTTATAAGAGGAAAAATGACCAAAAAGGATGTCGTGAGAAGGGAGTTAGATAGGTCTAACTGGCGGTGTGCATCGTCAATTTGCAAAGGGAAGAATAGTTAGTGCAATATTAGGAATAATAGTGCATTGATCAAACTACAGGTGTCTACATTTTCCCCTCTTTGGGGTGACGTAAGCTACGTCACTTCAAAGAAAGTAGACAAACACAAACAGTAGAAAAATTTTTGAAGGGGTAGAAGAAAAATTAATAGGATGAAGGATGATGAATGCCCCCTCGAGTGTCGATGGGGTGACAAAGAAACTCGATCGATGATCGAAAAAAAAAAACAATAGAAGAAAAGTGTACAGAGAAGATGAGAAACTAGAAGAAAAAGGATATTGAGCTATCCACAAATCAATTGCTAACAATATTTAATCATCATAATGCTTAGAATCCTCCTCATGGGTCCTTATTAAAATGTGAGCATGTGATGGAAGCGTAAAATGACATGAAAAGCCAAGATACAAACAACCATCCTTATGCTAAAAATGACCAACTCCATGCAACATACACAAATGCAATGCAATACGAGAAATAAACAAAATCACCTAACAGGGAAATAAGTACAATCACACACTTAAACCAACAACATTTCAAGATAGTTGCACAAATATTTTGTTATCAAGATGAAGTCCCAAATGTTCTGATAAATGACAAGGGTGAAGAATGATGCCCCAAGCAAGGTGTATTATGCAAGGGGAAAGATGGAGGACACTTGGGTCCCATGAAAAAGCAATGTGCATGATGAAAAAATACTAGGAAACTGATAGTGCCCCAGAGTACAGACAAAGTAAGCAACATAGCTTGTGTAGGTGATTGAAGATTTTGGTGATGCGTGAGTCATTGTTTCAAAATATTTGAAAATGTCAACAAGATCTGGGATGAGTGCCATGCAATAGACATAGATTTCAGCCGTAGATGATTGGTTTAACCAATTTTGAGCCATTTTTGAAGTATTTCAATGTTTTTGTTTTTTTAAATGGTTTTATTTTTTTTTTTTTTGATTTTTTTTTTGATTTTTTTTTTTTTGATTTTTGATCAAAAGAATTTCAAAAGATCAAAGATCTTCTAAAGTACGCATGCATGAAGGGATAATGGGAAGGTAAGGCTTGTCAGAGAGCCAATATATATCCCACAAAGAAGAAAAATGGGTCGAGAATAATTTATTTAAAATAAATTAATAAATAATTATCACGATGGGGAAAATAGATGAAAAATAGAGGAAAAGGTGGGAAAAGGGCACTTGAAAGGTTCGTAAATTATTTCAGTGCGATGGAGAAGTGACCACAGGGTGGCACAAAGTGCCCCAAAGCATGTGAAAATTAGTAAAAAAAAATTATTTTAATACAAAAATAATTATCACAATGGATAGAAGAAGGTTAGAATGATCACGGTGAGAAAAACATGCCCCAGGGGCATCGATGGGTTAATATACCCACCCGGGGTCGGTAAAACAATCACAACCAATTCATTTCTACCAGAGCTCTTGTAAATTTTTTACCATGAGCGAGAGCGATAGCCCTGGAGTGAGATGGCGAGAATACCGAGGAGGAGAGATGCGTGATCACATCCGAGAGTTCATGCGGGACCCAATGGATGGACCTTACGTGAGTGGCCTATCCCTCCTATTAATTACGCATTTATTACATTTTTAGGGCTTTTCTAGGGTAGGTAGGACCTTTTTTGATGCATGCGCGTGGGCGTATGCATCGGTTTGATGGGTACGTGCATGTGCATGCATGTGTCAAAATGGACATGGACATGGACATGCATATCCATATGCATCATGAGGGGGAGGGACGCATACACGCATACCTATTTGGAAAAGTGGTACATGCACATGCATACCCAAAGAAGGAAGTACGGATGCATGCACGTGTACCACGTAGGAAGAACATTAGATGGCGGAGGGCGCGTGCATGTCTAGATGGGCTAGGATAGTGCACACGCGCACGCACATGTGTGTGCAAGTGCAGGCATAGGCATCACATTGGTGTGTATGCATCTTGTGTGGCCTGTGCGCCAAAGGGGAAAAAAAGTAGGGGGGTATGCATGTGTGGGGGGCATATGCATGCTGTTTAAGGGTGCACAGTAGGTGTCAAAAAGGAGGCACGTAGGCACTAGAAAGAAGGGGAAAAAAAACCTTGCTAAAAAAAAAATAGCCAAATATAGAAGAATATAGACTAGATTAGATTTAGAAGAAAAGAATAATTAGTAAGTTAGATGATTTTTTGAAGAAGCATTTTTCCTTAGAAAAATAGATAGAAATAAGTAAGTGCCTAACACTTGTGTTGATTTTTGCAACGTATATTACCCATTCTTGAGACTCGAGTGCTACTGGGTGGTTAGCGCGATAGAGAGCTCAGGTTTGATGATGATGATAGAGCAACTCCTGAGAGCCTTTTATATGTGACAGATTGACTCATGTGGCGAGATGCCACATAGATTACATTGACCATGGCCTCTTGACAGCCATAGCAGAGTGATGGCATAGCGAGAGTCAGTGTTTCACCTCCCGACCGGGAGATTACCATTACACTTAGAGGACGTATGGCACATTATGTGGGTCCCAATTCAGGGGCAGATTATCGAGACTATGAGCCATTGGACCGACATTCAGCGATATATTGTAGAGTTTATTTGGCATCCCCACTATACCACGGCATGGGATGTCCATCAGATTATCATGATGTATTGATGATCCAGAGTTAGACCGAGTAGTGGTCTACATGATGGCCTTTGTCAGTGGAGTTTTACTCCTGACAAGACTGGTGCTTCTTTCCACTTGGCCTCCTTGGGTGATACTTGGTTTGGTGGAGGGAGAGACCTACTACTGGGGTCAGTGCATTTTAGCACATCTATACTGGGACCTTCATTTGATTACCTACTACCATCAGAAGATGGTAGGACCACTCACTTTACTACAGATTTGGGCATGGGACCACATTGCCATTGGTCACCCCTTAGGTGTTTTGAGAGTTCGGGCTCCCGAGGAGCCTTCTACGATGGGTTGGGTCCCGGCAGGGGATGATGTGTGACCATACATGGGGGTTGCATATCATTATCGGCATGAGTTGGATGAGCTACGACAGGATTCCATGGTTTGGAGGCCTTATAGACATTTCCAGTGGCCCGAGGATGGTTTAGAGCTCAACACTACCACCGTAGAGCACTTTATCTTAGGCAATCACAACTATATGTGAGAGCTATATAGGGTGATCGGTGTCAGAGGTAGTTTGGCATTACCCAGGATGTTCCTGGGCTAGATAGATGGTATGCTCACAGAGCCCAGAGAGAGCATTTTGATATGGGTCCACAGATTTCTCGTGATAGAGCACTGGCCAGTTTTTGACAGGTGGTACCTTACTTATTATGGGTACCACTGAGGTAGATTAGAGATCCGGCACTACACCCGAGTATGGGCCATGGTATCATGGTGTGCTTTCATGCCATTTGACTATTTCTAGAGTGGCGTATAACACCGTGAGAGACCCTCCATTAGGGGGCCTCCTAGTGGTGATGAGGGTGGAGCCATGGTTGGTGCATGTGGAGTGATGATGATGATGATGATGATGATGAGGGTGGGCCCCGATGCACCCAAGTATGTCGAGGGGGGGGGATCCAGGTCCAACATTGCAAAGAGCCAGCCAGGGAGGGACAGGGCCCCAGGCCTAGGCCGAGACAGGTATATAGGGTAGTTGATATAGAGTTTCCCCAGTAGGCATTCCAGTGGGGATATACACCCCTCTCCAGTAGGTACTTCCAGAGCAGGGCCCACCACCTGATGTTCCAGAGGGTGGTGGTGGGTGGTTGGCTAGCTCTGGGCTCTCTTGAACAGTAGTTATAGAGGTAGTGATTGTTGTGTACGATTATAGTGTGGCTGGAGAGAGAGAGATAGCTAGGGGGCATAGTACATGCCCTCATAGCAGAGTGAGATCAGGCACATACTCAGTGTAGATTTTGACAGTTGAGAGAGATCGGGCTAGAGCACAGGCCACCCAGGGCAGCGATAGTGTTCTATGGTAGAGTCGAGATTCATGAGATGGCCACACAGGGGGCTCAGATATTGAGCCTTTTACACCAGTCTCAGACTCAGGTGCAGATGGTTGTTTCCCAGAGGGACCATGATGATCAGACACATGCATCACGGGGCTACATTATATATAGAGGATCGGGCACGAGCCCAGTGTGGTTATTACCATAGAGAGAGATCGAGAGGTTATTGCCTCTAGACAGGCCCAGCTGATATTGGTAGGGTGACAGGTGAGTGAGATGCTACCCTACAGAAGCTCTCACTTCTGAGATGTGATTTGATACGAGATGCCATGAGATCCGGTGGTGAGGCCTTGTATTATAGGACTACCTACTTCAGGGCGTCCGGCGAGATCAGTGAGTGGTATCATTCCAGCGAGTCGAGATGTGAGTGTGATAGGTTCTAGTCATGGAGAGATCGGCCATTCGGTTAGAGATCAGTTAGGCAGCCCATACCATACAGCAGCCGGCAATGCTTGATGACAATAGCAGCATCCAGACAGTAGGGGTGGTACCCCTGGTGCAGGTCCATCACATCCACCACTCTTTCCATCGACTAGGTCATGGACCCAGGAGCCCGGCGAGAGGGCGAGAGCTGTGGTTGAGCTCTTATTCTTTTTTTTTACAGATATCTTGTATACATGCCTCTTATGAAGGCTGATTTTGATGTATAGTTGTATGTACCATTATTTTGATGATGCCTCTGATGAAGGCTCGATTCTTTTTTATGCATGCCCCTTTTAGATGGCATATTATATCGATGATGTATATTTTGAGCACTGACCTAGACAGTTATACATGTATATATGGACATTTTGATATATCATACTATGATTGATTTATGATGTATGATTTCTCTTTCCTTTATGTATGTGACATACCTTAGATTTAGAAATGTGTATGTTTCATGCTTTCATATTGATGATGTATCTATAGATAGCACCACATGTTTTTATTTATGAGTTGTTTTTGAGTTTTTATTCTAGCACTTGGGATGATACTAGATGATATTGGTGTGGGGGGGATAGATTTGTGATTATGCACAACCCCTCTTGCCCCCATTGATGATACGATATGTGATGATTAGCTTAGCATACATGCATGATGTAATACTTAGCATTTTTGTATATATATGATGTAGTGAATGATGTTAGAAATGTGATGAAATGATAGATGATAGATGTGATAACAAACAATTGTGCAAAATACACAAGAAAAAGTTAACAAAACTAAACAAATATACACATACAAACAACACAACAAAATACAACTAAACAAACACATGCAAAAACTAACAAGAGATTAAAAAGGGATCTAATCTAAGCAAGCACAATGAATTCTAATAAATGCACATAACAAGAAAAGAATCCTACAACAATTTTTACAAGTATGAGAGTTCCTAAATGAATGCAATGCCATACACAAATAAATCATACAAGATCCAATATAATGTAAGCAAAATGAACCTATTCAAAGAACAAACAATTCAACAGACTAAGTACATCAAAACTATACAAACCAACAACTAAAAGCAATTAAAACATTACCTTGTTTTTGTGGGACAACATTGACATATTTTCTAATGTTTTTGGGTTTATCTAAAAAGATAAGTTTTCATAGCTATGGTTTCATTGTTGTCTAGGTTTCCCTAAGATAACATTGTGAAATGAATGTAGCTTTATCCCTGAAAAGGGAAATTTTCCAGATGTTTAGGTTTTTGTGTATCTTTTTCCAAATGTTTTTGTATTTTCCAAGGTCATGTTTTGAAAGCAATGTACAAGAACAAAGAAGCGTGGATGCCCCCAGCGTGATGTGGGAATATACAAAAGGTAGAATGCCACACGTGTATGTATGAGAAGGTGATAATGGTGTTTTTTCATGCTCAACATTAGATGGGAGTATACAAAGGTAATGTCCTTCATGTAGATATAAGAGCAAATAAACCAGATCATGGTATGGAAAAAGTGGCTCTAGTAGGGTTCTAGACTTAGCAAAGGAAGTCATATCCTAGAAAGTGGTGATGATTACCCATCCCATCCTTTTTAAGTAAACTTGCATGTCCGGTGAATCTTCCTTGAGCACAAAAAACTGGTTTTCACTCAAAGACTTGTCCACTGTGCCACAATTGCATGGTTTTCACATGAGGACGACCTACTTTTTCTTTACTATTTTCTCATTTTTCCATTTTTTTGCTTGTTTTTTCTTTGTTTTTCTAATTTTTAGTTCTTATTTGATATTCTCATCATGCCTAAGCATAGAACCACTTGAGGTGCATGGCATTCATAGGTTCTGAAGCTCTTCACCATCTAAATATGCAAGTTTGTAGGCTCCTGATCCATATTTTGCAATCACTACATAAGGACCTAACCAGTTAGCCTCAAACTTTCCTTTCTTTTCTCTTGTCTTTGATGGTGTTCTTCTAATTTTCTTTGAGAACTAGATCTCCTACATCAAATTCCCGATGAATGATGCATTTTTATATCCTCTGACACTCTTTTCTGATAGAATTTTAGGTGATTGAGCGCTCTATACACTTTTCATCTAATAGTTCTAACTCTGCTAGGCGAGCAACTCTGTAGTCCTCATCTTTATCAAGATAGTCTCTGAGAGATATTCTCGGGAGGAAGCTCCACTTCCAAAGGTATGATGGCTTCAGTGCCATAGACAAGTGAATATGGGGTCACACCAGTAGGAGTGCGGATGGAGGTACGATAGGCCCAGAGGGCGGGATGTATCTATAGATGCCAATTACGGCTGGTTTTACTTGACCATTTTCTCCATAATCCATACAAGGGTTTTATTAGTGGCTTCTTCTTGTCCATTACCTTGAGGGTAATAGGGGTAGACCACTTGAGTTGGATATGGAAGCATTGACACAATGTTTTAACCATTTTTTTTTTTTGAAGGATTTACCATTATCAGTGACAATGGCCGAAGGGATCCCATAACGGCATATGAGATGGTTCATGATGAATTTTGAAATCTATGCACCGGTGACATAGGTAAGAGGGACAACCTCTACCCATTTGGTAAAGTATTCGGTGGCAGTGATGATGTGAGTATGACCATCTGAAGAAGAAGGATGGAGCTTCCCTATGAGATCCAGGCCCCATTTAGAGAATGGCCAAGGCATTGCAATAGGTTGTAAGGCTTGTGCTTGGCACATGTATTAAGTTCCCATATTTTTGGCATAGTTCACACTTCTTTACAAAGTTGCAACAATCAGATTCCATGGTAGGCCAATAATAGCCTACCCTCAATAGATTTTTAGCTAAGACCATGCCACTAGTATGTGCTCCACAAATACCACCATGTACTTCTTTAATTGATGTGGATAGAATCAACAACATCCAAACAACGAAGCAGATTCCCATCATAGCCATGATGATAAAGGGTGCCTCCTAGGAGGGTATAATGGGCTATGTGGTGAATAAGGGATTTCTTTTCAGAATGGGTGATGTCAGGTGGAAGAGTGCCATCTTGTAGGTATTGAAGATAGGGTCATACCAAGGGGATAAAGGACCAACAACTTCACATGCCAAACATGACTCCCATATCATATGCAGGTACTTGTAAATGTTCCACGAAGAAAGGCATCTTGCTTTCTTCAGGTGTTATGCGTAAGAGAGACCCAATAGTAGCCATAACATCCATGGATCTATTATGTGACCTTGGTTTTTGTTCAAATATGACTTGTGTGAAATATTCCTTCAAAGTTTCAACCATTTTTTATATGGAATAAGCTTCTCATCTTTAACCTTGTACTCATCATTAACCTATTTTATGATAAGTTGAGAGTCCCCAATGACTCATGAGTTGTCTGATGTTCCATGTAATAGCTAGCTTGAGGCGATGAGTGCTTCATACTCTGATAATGTTATTTGTGCATGGGAATCCCAACCGAATGCTCATGGTATGACATCACCTATGTTGGAGTGATGAGGACCACTCCTGCTCTGATCCATGGAAGGTAAAAGATCCATCAAAATGGACCTACCATTCTATGGATTCTTCAATATACATCATAGATGCATCTCTAAAAATCTAAGCACAAAGGTTCCATTCCTGGAGAGGAGCTTCTACCAACTGATCAGCCAATACTTGTCCTTTTAAAGACTTCTTGATTCACAAAATCGATATCAAATTCACTCAGGAGAATGATCCAATTAGCCATTCGGCCTGTGAGGGTGGGTTTGGATAAAAGGTACTTGAGAGGGTCAACTTTGGATATGAGTTTGGTTTTATTATTCAGGAGATAATGGTGAAGCTTTTGGAATGTGAAGACAACCACTAAGCAGGCCTTTTCTATTTGGGGATAATTCAACTCATATGTGATCAAGGTGTGGCTGAGATAGTAAACTTGCTCTCTCTTTATGGTCTAAGTTGTATTGGGCAAGTAATGCACCAATAGAAAACTGGGTAGCTGAAAATGTATAAGAGGAGAGGTTCACTTGGGGTAGGTGGCATGAGTACAGGTGGGCTGGCCAAGTACTTGTTTGAGTAATGCAAAGGCTTTTTGACAGTCAGGTCCCCAATTGAATGTGACATCTTTCTTGAGAAAATGGGTAAAGGGGTGGCACTTATCCACAAGTTGTGAAATAAAGTGATGGATTTCCTAAATTTTCCTTGTAGACTCCTTAGTTGCTTGAGAGTGGTAGGTGGTGGCATTTATGTGATAGTATAACCTTTGCAGGGTCCACTTCAATCCCTCTTTGTGAAACAATGAACCCTAGGAGTTTTCTGATAAAACACAAAGACACATTTCTTAGGGTTCAAGTGAACCTTATAGTCTCGTAGACGCTGAAAAATACACCTCAATACTCCAGGGTGTTCTTTTCTACTTTTGGATTTTGCTAGGATGTCATCAACATAGTCCTCCATGATGTCACTTATCATATCATGGAATATAACTGTCATGGCCCATTGATAAGTAGCCCCAACGTTCTTGAGCCCAAAGGGCATGACTTTGTAGCAAAATGTTCCCCAAGGGGTGATGAATGTTGTCTTATGTTGATCTTCTTCTGTAATTCATATCTGTTATAACTTGAAAATCCATCCATTAAGGACAACATTTCATAACCAGCTTGTGGAATCAACTATCATGTCAATGTTAGGTAGGGGAAAATCATCTTTTGGACATGCTTTGTTAATGTCATGAAAATCAATGCAGATTCTTATGCCAACAAGGATTTTTCTATACTGGGACTATGTTAGAGATCCATTCTGAATAGTCAATAGGTTTAATAAAATCAGCAGCTAACAACTTTTCTAATTCTTCTTTGACAAGAGCGCCACCTTAGGATGCATCTTTCTCAACTTTTTCTTGATTGGTTTGGCATCTGGGTGCACAATGAGGTTGTGCACAACTAGCTCTGGGTCTAAACTAGGCATATCTACATATGTCCATGTGAATATGTCCACGTATTCTTTTAAGAGCTCTACAAAGGTCTTTTGTTCCTGAGCTGAGAGTGAAGCTCCCAACTTTATTATTCTAGGTTGCTCCTCTGAGCCAATGTTGACGTTGATTGTTTCCTCAACAAGCATTTTAGAAGCATCTTCCATCCATGTAGGATCAGGGGGAAGAGTAAGATCGACCTCTTGTGGTAGTTCTCATGATCATCTTTAAATGGATAAATCACTTCATCTTTAGACTCTTCATTTTGTTTGTCTACGAGTTTATCAAAGAGTTTGTCACTATGAGATTTCCATTTATCCTTTTTGCTTGGTTTCTCAAAAGTAGATGTACCTTTATTTATAGCCTTCTTATTCAACCATCCACACATCTCTACTTCTTCCCCGAAGTAGGCACATGTGTCTAGTTGAATCTTAAATCCTTTCTTGTGGTCTCCAACTGAAATAAAATCCTCTGAGTCCCATGAACTCTACAAATGCCTCATCATTTTCAAAGAAATCCAGGGCACGTGAAGTTGTTGATCCCAATCTATGAGTTCAGGATATACAAGGGCTACTTGGATATTTGTTTAAGGGGATGGATTCGGATAAGGTAAGGACCGATGAATTTGGGAATAGGTTCGTGGAGGCAAGATCCTCATAAAGGCTACATTGGGAATCTACATCACTATCAGAATGAGATGAAACATCCTCACGTTCAGAAGAGGTGGCATCATTCTCAGAAGGTAGAGCATTATGAGGCCTTATCCCAAGGCCATGTTTATCGATTTAAAATGAGGGATGGGAATAGGCTCTAACCGGCCTTGTGCATTAATGCCACATCCAAACCCACTATAGCCCATGACAAACATCATGCATGGGACCTTTGATGTACTGAGGTGCTTGATTGCATGAAGCCATGGTGCCTTCTGGCACTCTACTAGTAGGGTCTTCTAACATTTTCTCCTCAGATAGGAGACCACTATGGACAAATTTTTCCAATGGTTTAGGACATTGCTCATGAGTGCTCTTGAACTAAAAATAAGGCTTACCCCTTGTCCTGGGGGATACTGATAAGTCTGATATCAACAAAGCTTGTTCAAGAGTGAATGGCTTATCTGGGCCATATTTTGCTGATGTTGCCTCCCATGAAGTGAATGGGTTGACCAATGAAGGAAATTCTTGATTGAAAGGTGTGAGGGACTCTAATCTATCCATTTTTTCATAGCCTCTGTTTGTAGAGGGACAACTACATCCATAGAAGGACATTCATAAGCTACACGAGAAAAAATATGCAATGCCCTACAATGTGTGAATGGTTCCAGGTCACCCAAAATGGTAACCACCTGACCTTCATGACATAACTTGATGCACTGATGAAAATTTGATGGAATAGCTTGCATGGCATGGATCCATGGGTGCCCCAAGAGCATGTTGTATGGAAGGTCCAAGTCAAGGACATGGAACGTTGTGTCATGACACGTTGGTCCTACCTCCATGGGAACCACTATAGTCCCCATTGATTCTCTTTCTTCATTGTCATATGCCATGATTGTGATAGTCTTAGCTCCCAACTCTATTTTTAATGGCCTAGCTACTTAACTAGCTTCAAAGTGCAAATATTTAGACCAGATCCCCATCTACAAGTACTCTCTTTGATTTTGTGATGGGTAACCACCACTTCGAGATACAAGGGTAAGTTATGTTCTAGGTTGTTATGTGGGATTGCAGTATGATCAAAAGTAATATGATCATTGGAGTCTAGGCATGCAATCATGGCTTGAAGGTTCGTGGGGTCTACATCTGTGGAAACCCCTAAATTTTGCAAAGTTTTATACAATATGTTCTTATGGGCATTAGAGATCTTGAGGAGATCGAGAATAGATATCCTAGCAGGTGTTTTCTCTAACTACTCTATTAAATTATATTGACCTTCTTGAGGGATAGGCATGATCTGGTATGACTAAGTGGGCACGTCTTGTCCCTACTACACAACTCTTTTCTAAAATCTGAATGGTGTTGATCTGTTCATTAGATGAGCTAATACATCCAATGAGGGAATCATAAGGACTATCATTTGTAGGGTAAACATAGGCAGAATCCTATAGTCATTGGAGGTTTTCCCTTGATCTGGTTTCCTTTTCTTTTTATCCGCATGGTTAGGAAAAGGTTCCTTGTAAATACCCATTTTTTCATTTGGACCTTTCCTAGACTCAGGGGGAGAATCCACAATGATCTTTCCTTCCTCGATGAGGTCTTGTATATAATGGCACAATCTCAAACACCTATCCATTTTGTGTCCTTTAACATGGTGGAAGTCACAATATTCATGATCTTTGAACCAAACCGGTTTTGGAGCATCCTCTGGGTATGGTACCATTGTAGTTGGATATTCCACCATTTTTGCATCATCCAATTGTTTTAGGATGGTAGATAAGGACTCATTAAGGATGTAAATGTATGTTTTGTAGGTGCTTTGGGATGAGGTCCTTGTGAAAGCTTTTAAAAGTGGGCTGTCTTGCATGGCATGCTTGGACTCTCTTGGAGTCTATAATGCCATCACCAACAACATGTTTATTCTTATTGAAGAATTTAGGTTTGTCTGTGGATTTGGCTTCATGTTTGTTTTTAACACATAGTTTAAGCGTTCCTTTGGCAATGAGGGCTTTCTCAATTTGACTACCTTTCTCTATGACTTCTTCAAGTTTGAGCCACAATGCATTTGTAAGTGAAAGGCTATTTCAGGGTTTAAGTTAGGAACAAATATGCTCACTAACTATTTTTTTGGTAATGCACAAGGAAAACAACTAGCTAACCCATGCCATCATTGTAAAAATCCTGCAAATGTCTCATTGGGTTTTTGTTGTATTACATAGATCATTCATTGTGATGTCACTTTCCATATTATAGGAGTAATGCCTTACAAATTTCTCTACTAATGTGGGCCACGTTGTAATGGAGCCCTTGGGTATGCTATAGAACCATTCCAATCCCATGGCTCCTAGGCTGCGAGGAAAAAGTCGTATTAAGAAATTATCGCTATATGCGACCTCTTGGCAAGCCATGTAAAAGTCTTTTATATGATCACGAGGATCACTTTTGCACTTATACTTATCAAACTTGGGAATGGTAAAGTGTTTTGGGAAAGGTTGTTGTAACATGTCCTTATCAAAGGGGTAAGGACATAGTTCTTCATATGAATATTTTCTATTTTGGCCTACATTTCCTTGTTGTAATGTAGTAAGCGTATCTTTCATAGATTTTAACTCTTCTGAATGAGTTGCTCCTTAGTAGGTGACATTGGTCTTTGCACTTGAGTTGCCTTAAAGGTATAGTCTATGTGTGTGGATCAAATTGAAACTCATTAAGTTTGTTTTTGTCTTTGTCTTTGTATATGTTTCTTCTTGAAGAGCCTAGGTTTGCTAGTTTCGGCTCAACTTCAAGATCTATTTTTGGAGGATCTCCTCCTCAACCAAGGGGTCCTCTTCTTCATCAAATTTTGGAGGAGGAGAAGCTTTACGCTCAATTTTCACTTTACGTGAAGCTTTATAGTGAGGTTTTCATGATGGTTCTCCTTCGACAACGGCCTTATGTTGCCCAGAAGTGGAAGTGTATCCCACATCAAAAGGGTTATCTGTGTCTAAGATGAATCTTCATTCTCCTAGGTTAGGGTTAATGACCTTTGTTTCTTCTTCACGCTCATGTGGAAGTTTAGCTCCTAATGCTAAGACTCTTGTGAGTACTTGATCTTTATTATAATATAGGAGTTCATCAAATCTATTTAGGTCTAACCTCTTGTTGTTCTCCGAAAGAGTCTGACTCTTCTCCACTATGATCAATTAATGCCTCTATCTTTGACTTGAGAAAAGAGAGGTGCTAAATTATTTCCACTAAATGGGAAGGTTTCAAAGGGTTTTCTCTATATCATGCTCATTTGATTTGGTTGCCATTTTTATGATTTTAGGCATTACTAGCAGACATTTGTATGTAGCTAGCGTGACCCCTAAGTGTATGGTTTTTACAAGCCACTTCAAGGTGATGTTTGAACTATACCACAATGTATCCTAGATGTAGTGTTATGCAGTCATTTTTATCAAGGAACACTCATATGCACACCTAAATGTAATGATCACTCAATTTTTGTTACCAAGCCTATGCCCTAAAAATAGATAGTGACAGATGTATCAATATGTAGGTCAAGTTAGAACCCTAACAAGGCCTAAGCACTGATGTGATGTTGTCGTAGTCCTCGACAAGGTATACTAAAACTAGTTTGAATGCCGATGAAAGCCAAACCTTTTGAAAAATGGAAGTCACGAATAGATATAGCGTAACAACGTCACCATGATACATTAACCAAGCAAGCAAGGTGTTAGTACCATGACAACCTTATTATGATATATATAAGGCATTATCGACACTTTTCAAGAAGACTCAGATGACGTCGAAACTGAAAACCAAGTGATAAGTATAACAAGGAGTTTTTAATCATGTGAGCAGCGTAACCACACAATAAAGGGACTTATACCATTTTCTCACAAAATGAGAATACGATGTAAGTACCAAGATTGTGCATCTAGGATGTGAACAAAACTATCAACTCAAGAAGAGACAAAAGATGAACCGACTCACAAATGGTGAAGATGATCTTGAAATCAAGATGGAAGGACTTTTATCAAAGATATAAAAAAGTGTACCTGCACACTTTAGATGTTTAACAACCCAGCCACAAACATGGATGGGCGTAAATGGACAAAAAAGTGGCAAGCACTATCTCTGATAAAAATGCGTGCAAGGTATGCACCTTTCTCACCCCAAAAATGGGTGGTGAGAATGCAAGGGTATAGATCAAAAAGATGAAAACAAACCAAGCGCCACTTGGGTAGAGTTTCACCTCATCCAAACAAGAATAAAACTAAGCGAAAGTGGGACGTAGTTTAGTTTCATGATGAAAGACACTTAGATCAAACTCACAAGGGTTCTTTTCCTTGTTCGAAAACAAGGTTTAGATTCCAGATGAGTTGTCACTTCATGATGGCTTGACACAACAATGGACTAGTAAAGTGGGCTCCAAGATAAAATGGCCTCCTTAATAAGTTCTCTCAACTAGGTGTTACAAAGTTGTCTTAAGCGAGCACGATTTACCCAAATAGTCCCTTGACTATCTTGGGAGTATCTCGGCTTTACTTTACCCCCTTCGAAGCACAAAGGGCAACTAGTGCATCCATGTGTGCTCTCCCTGGGGTCACCATACGACAACCGGTAACTCTATCTCACAAGGCGTACTAGTCAAGTGGGTAAGCGGAGCGCTTCCTGTTTCATCCACGAGGTTACTCAATGGTGGATTACTTTAGGGTTCCTGGAACCACCCCCATTGTTATAGCTTAAGGTGTTATGCCAAAGGGGTTATGTTCTAGTTGAGTGGATAGGGACGTACCCTTTTCCAAAACCTGCAATACAATGTGTTTTGAATATGGTGTGTTTTTATCTTGCTTAACTTAATGTGGTTTTAAGTAGCACACCATTTGGCAACCTACAAGAACACGTGTATTAGAAGTTTTTGTGTTTTGTTTTCACACCTTTCTTTGACAAGTGTTTAGGTCCTATAGACAACAAGTTTTAGTAATTTTCTAGTTCGTAGATTGATGTCAAGAAAGAGAACTTTACACTTTGCTTTTGATTCCTAAGATCACCAAAAGGCGCGAAGGAAGAGCATACGCAACGTGAAAAATCCTACTAAAATCACATGAAATTTTACTTCATCCTTTATAAAATAAGTGTTTTTGAGCATTTGATATAAGTTTGGTATAAGTGTTTTGATCTCCAAGATCACTTTTTAAGGCGCGAGGAGAGAGCATACACACTTTTACAAACTTAGTTTTAGGCTAAAAACAAAAAACTTAACTATGCAAACTGAAAGACCAAAGAAAAACTCTTTTTTAACTTGTTAGTCCTAGAAATCTGCAGAAAAGATTAGAAAAAAATTTGCAGTTTATAGAAAAAAATTTCAATCTTTACATATAGACACACTGCACCCCAAACCGACACCACAGCTGCTCCCAACCGATGGATACACATGCCCAACTCAACGATATACTGCTGATAAAAAGTGTGAAACCCAATATATCAAAACACAGATGCTTGCAAACCAGATGAGGACACTTGCATAATAACGTGGATGCTTAGGTTTTAACATGTATATGCCCAAGCATAAAACAAAAATTTTCAAATTTTTACACAGTCAACCATTTTACGCATACGTGGCCAGAGAGGTGGATACAATACGTTTCCATATGATGAGACATGTGCATGCATTCCCTTAGAGGTTTTACAATTTTTTTTCACACAGTCAAGCCATTTACATATACGCGCCAGAGAGGCGGATACGCGTGCCAGATGATGAGAGATGCATGTGCATCCTTGTAGAGATAAAATTTGCAAATGATGAGGACTTCATCGATAGTGCACCTATTTTTTGAAGAGATGCTTGGGGTTTCAACGTGTACGCGCCCCTTGTAAACACCTACACGCACCCTGTGAAAAACCTACAAAAAAACATGGATTTTCAAATTTTCAAGAGCAAACAAGTTAGTTGTTAGTCAAAGTGTCCTATTTCTATATCAAACCCACAAAATGCATGTAAATGAAGGTCATTTATCTAGTGTTAGAAACAAAAATGAGGAAATAACAAGTGATTTGACCCAAAAACTTGAAAATGAACTTTGAAAAACCTAAAAGACCTCCATTAATGGAGGATGGACATAAGTGTCCCACCGGGCGTGCCAAATGTGTTCAATGAAAAGTTGTAAAAGCCATGGATTTGGGGTAAGAATCTCTAAAGAAACCCCAAAGGCTTTTAACAATCTGATCAATGGACCATGTGATAAGAAATGAGCAAGGTTTTCTTCTTTGCATACATTAATTTGAAGTAAACATGCAAACTAAACAAATGAAGTTAACCTCTATTCTTTGAAAGCTTGAAATAATGAACCTAAGAGGATCTAAGCATTCAATTATGTGTTTAAGAGAAAGAGATCTCCCCATTAATGGCTTCAAGGCCAATGGATCTTC
Organism: Taxus wallichiana var. yunnanensis; assembly: GCA_018340775.1. Classification (NCBI taxonomy): domain Eukaryota; kingdom Viridiplantae; phylum Streptophyta; class Pinopsida; order Cupressales; family Taxaceae; genus Taxus; species Taxus wallichiana. The sequence continues at coordinate 188,042,938 of CM031236.1, forward strand.
CCTTTTACTCCATATTAGTGCTATAAAATACAAAAGCAAATGCTATTAGCTCAATGGAAGAAGATGAAATACAATCTAAAGCCTAAACAAAATACTATAATCTATGCTAGGAAGAAGAGAGAATTCTTAGGAAATGAGGGAGGGGTATAGCCCTATTTATAGTTTTTGGTTTGGGAAATGGGAGATTTGGGTGCATGTGGGACAAATGCTAAAGTCCAAAAAGCACTTTTAGCAAGTCAAAGTGTGATTTGACTATGTTTAGGTAATTAACCTAGGTTAGACTAATTAATCTCTCTTAGAGAGTAATTAGGGTAATTTCCACGAACCTTATAATCATGTAAGTTTTACTTTCACACAACTTTGTAAGAGAGATAAATAGTTTAAGAAGGATACCGCAGTCAATGAAACCATCATGCTCTTGTGGAAACTACTCAACATGTTACAACAAACACAACATACTATATTAAAATTAGGAAAAACACACACACGCACATCATGCACGCACGCACACACACACACACATACATTCATGAACATTAATATTTGACATATTAAAACCCATGGGTAACAACTAACACAATTAATATCCAAGATATTTATCCTTTATATATATAATAGTATTATAAGGAAATTGATTTTTGTGAGGTGGAGCGGTGGTATTCCTTCCTTAATTTATATAAAAAAATGCATACCATGATTTTCTTGGTCTAGGGGTACATTTACAGTAAAGGATATGGATTATATATAGGAAGTGCGAAGGTAAATATGAACACTCTGCAAAGGAATGTCTCGAAGGTGATCGAAAACCAGCCAATTTTTTTCCTTGACCACGGACCCTTATAGGAAATTAATTATTTTATGAAATTACCCTATAATAATCAAATTTAAAAGAATACAATGCAAAATCATAATCACAGGTACACACAAGTTGATACTGATTTATTGAGAATGCCTACATTTCATGGTTCAAAATCTTGAACCAATTTATAATTCACTTCTAAATTACAACTCAAGTATAAATCACAATCAAAGCTATAATAAAACTTATATTTGAAGAACAAGAATCTCCTTATGTAGCAGATCCGATCTCCAATGTGAATTACCTTTGGCTCCAAAATTGGAATCCAGGTGCTCTACTAGTTTTCGGTGAGTTGATAATAACTCTTGTAATTATGAAGACCCCAATGCCTCCATTATACGGTGCCAAGTATCTTTCCAAAAGAACCCAAAGCCTCTGTAATACGGTGTCAAGTATCCTTCCAGATGACCCTAATGCCTCCATTGTACGGTGCCAAGTCTCTGGATATGATCAGACAACAAGGATGCTCCTTCACTCTACTATGCAGAGCTATGAATGATCTGATGTCTATTATTGATGATGACCTCCTTTCCCTCTGTTGCACGACAAGATAACCTCCACAAGGTTCCAATTTTATCCAAAGTGTCACCAACGAGCTTAGTGGTGAATAATGACCCTTTTCTTAATCAAACGATCGACAATACGTCCAACGTACTGAGGATTTGAGATCTAGTGCTTCTATGTAAATTTTTCATGTCCCTCGGCTCCATGGCGTCCTCGGGCTCCAAAGATGCGCAGAAATAAGGCATCAATTTGTCCTTTTCACTAATGATGAGTTAATAATAACTCCGATTATTTCTTTACTTGTGTCTATTAAAATAATAGGACTTATTTTTATCTTGCTTTGATAATGATGACACCTAAAATCCTTTTACGCAGTTCTAATGCTTAAGTGGTACCAATTATCCTCTATCTCATCATTTCCATTATAATTAGTGATTTCCACTAATTAACTAATGTTTCCCTCCATTTTGGTCAATTAACGACACTTTGTTAATTAACTAACTCCTATCACATTTCGGATGCCAATTAACGACACTTCATTAGTTATAATCCTCTTCAAATCAATTAATTAACTATTATTAGTTACTTAATCCTTTTTAACTTGCATTTAATCAATAAACCCTCTTATTGGATAAATCCCACTTTCAAATGCTTCTAATCTTATCCAAATCCTCCTAAATCGCCTTTAAATAGCCTAAAAATCTTATTCTTTCCTATTAATTAATCCTAATTGATTAATTAAAGCATCTCCCAACTCCCATGAGTTTGCTAACTCACTAGTTAAATCGTCTAATCATGGTAATTATCCTTGAGTTACTTTATCATTTGTCCCACATTCATTTTGATTCAAGCTTTCCCCAAATAGAAAGCTATAAAAAGGACCAAGCTCCTACCTTCACACCTTACACCATACTTTGAATAATATTAATCATATCAAACATATGATCAAGAGCTTTCTCCATTAATTTGGCATAGCTTCTTTGCATCAATTCCTACCATTGTTGAGTAGTAGAAGAAGACCCAATATTGGCCTTGTATCCATTCTTTGGTGAGATCTTCTCCCTCTCTTAGGAGAACAACATAATTTTATTGCTCATAGATCTAATTAGGTTCATTTTAATTAGCAATCATTTAACTTAGTAAGAATGCTTATAAATTAGATGAGTAATTTCATGTAGTTTTCATTATGCATTCTCATAAGCTATGATCTTGATTGTTCATTGATAAATTTAAGCTTAGCTCTAGACTACTAGGTGTTAGTATTTTTAGTTAGCTATTTCAAAAGTTTAGCATGATCGCAAATAATAATAATCGGTCATCAATGAATAATATTGAAGATGCCTATATTAGTACGATATAGGACTTATATCTCCTTATGCCTATATTAATATGATATAGGTCATATAATGCCTATAATATTACAATATAGGACTTACATATTTTTCTCCAAAATATTGCTACAAAAACGCCTTAGAACTTACTTTGTGCCTTTACCTTTGTTCCTCTTATCTCGGGCTTAGAGAATTACTTCTTGGAGAGAGGATCTTCTTCGCCTATAAAATAATAATATAGGCCTCTATATATATATATATATATATATATATATATATATATATATATATATATATATATATATATATATATATATATATATATATATATATATTGCTCCATAATGGCATTTATAAAAAAAAAAAAATCTAAGGCCTCATAATATTTCTACCTCCTTTATTCTTCCCCTCTTTGAGCTTCTTGAATGGAGAGAGGCTTGTGTTTGGAATAAGTGGGAGAGGGCCTTTATATAAGCCTTGGTGGACCCAAGCTATGTGTTAAATACCACATCCTTCATATTTCACCTCAACCAACTTGTTGGCAGAGCTGGTTGGGCGGGTGCTCCCCCACAACTGTAGGGGAGGTCGACTCCCCACATCTACCAATCTTATTGCAACGTGGAGATCTGTCATCCCCACATCTACCCATCTTCGTGGATTGACTTTGTTTTGTCAGTTTTGAACTGGCCGCTACCATATCCTCCACGTCATTATTGCATCCACGAGCCCACCTAGGATCCGGGGATCATCCCCACATCTACCACGTCTTCTTTGGTCATTTACTATCCACCCATTCTCATGTGCTCCCTGCAACCTTGTCACTCGCATGTCCCTAAGCTTGTCTCACCCCATAACGCAATCTGATTAAATCACCCCCAAATACCATATCCTTTGGTTAATGGGGCAACGTGGTGGCACGCTAGTGCCGTTGACAAAGACGACCATATTCGAGTTTCAGCCCTCCTCGTCAAGCCTTCTAGTTCTCTTTTAGGGATAATGTTTTATTCTTGTAGTCTTCAAAAATCTGTGGATTCTATTGGTGTGATCTGGGGATCACTTAAACCTCCCGATCGGGACCGTGATATATGGCTTTTTCCATTTATTGATTTTTGTCATTTATTGTAGTGTAACATATGGTAATGGTGGCTGGCGCTCAGGCCACATGAAAGTCTCACATTTTATTCAGCGTGACATAGGAGTCATCTCACTCATTAAAGCTAGTGATGCTAAACATGATCAACTCACCCATGTTCATAACGCGGTTGGAAAACTCATCAAATTCTTCAATTTTTTATAAAATCATATACTACGAAAGAAACAACATTTTACATAACATAAAAATATAACATTATATATTTTTCAAAACACTATAGGAAATTCAATTAAGATAAAAATTAGATTTCGAATAACCAATACATATACATTAATCATCATTGTCAACATTTTTTCCCTCAATCTCATTGGAATTATTTTTCCTTTAAAACTATAGTTAATTATAAGCTCTTCACCAAATATGTATTTTTATTGCTTCTACCATGACATAAAGAGGTAAAATTGATCCTTTCATTTCATCATCTTTGTCATTACTATACTCTATAAAATGACACTTGGGAGATACAAGACGAGAACACCCACTGGTACTAGTAATGAAACCAAAAATAATTTTAAATGCATAAATGTATCCATTCAATACAAATAAAATCATGCATACTACTAATTTTCTCCATGACTATACAATTATGCTCTTCCATTGAATTTTCATTATAAAAATGTCATATCTAGACATACTGACTTTGTAGCTCGCCATATGAGTCCAATCTACAAATTGGCACATTGGATCATAAAAGGTAATATCGGTAAACCAACCGACATCAAGTAGTAGAAGCAAAATTAACTAGATTTGAAGTGAATATCGTAATAATTTCTTTAGGAATAGTAGATGACCGTATCATGTAGCTCTACTTCCAAAATGTGAATTCTTCATAAGGTGATGGAAGTGGTTTATCCATTAGCCAAGCCCCATAATGTTTCCAATTGGGAAAATCATATTTATATTTCTTCAATGCCTTAGGTGGAAGTTCTAAATCATCTTTGGAATCTTCCTCATAAGGTGTAATTTGATTTCCCCTCCTTGTTGCACACAAATTAGCCACAATTGTTGAGAATATGTTGTTTCTCCATGCACCAATGAAACTACTTTCAACCTCTTCCTCTTTAACACATTTTATCAAATTTTCCTATGTCAAATTCATACAACCTTTATAATTTTCTTTAATTTCCATAGTGTCTACATATGATTATGTAGACAATTCAGTTGTTGTGGTGAAGAGCAAATTGAATTTTTAGAGGTTGGCATGTATGCAACAATAACTTGTAATTGTATTATTTTAAAAATATTATCTAAAATAAAATACTAATAAGAAAATTACAATAATATCATAATTGTTACAAAAAAATTTTCATTTTTTTATTTTACATATTTATGTAATGTTCCCTATTTTTCCTACTTTCTCTTATTTGTCTTCAATTTTCTATATTTTGTAATTTTGACATAAATACAAAATTATTACCTAGTTCCATCAATTTTGTATTCAAACATGGTATGGACATTACAAAGAAGTGACTATTATCGGATGTACATGCAATTTCCTTAATAGATATGTGTGCAAAAATGTTGTAGTATTAGCAAGGCACTCAAAGTTTTGAAAAAATGACTAAAAAGAATGCAATGAAATGATTTGTAAATATTGACACAAAAATTTCCAACTAATGCAATTGGCGGCATAAAATTGACCTCATAATTATTTTTAGAATCCTTTAAGCCTATGTCATAATGGGAAATTTAGAACATTGCATAGACATTCATTATAACATAATAAGAATCTAATTTTTGATTGTTACACTTACTAGTTCCCTTATACAAATATATGTAAATTGTCAAACCATACAAAAGGTAAGTAAGGTGCTTGGAAAAATGATTGGAACATATTCAATCTCATGGAATACAATGATTTTAGGATATGCAAAAATTTAGCATGTTCAAATACCTTCGAACTCTTAGGTAATAAAACTTGGGAGATTTTAAAACTAGAATGTAAAAAAATCACCATAATCCCACCTATGCCAAAATGGAAGATTTAAAATAGGGTATGGACATCCATAAGAGCATATTGAAAAGTTAATTTTTTTCAAATGTTGTGTTTTGTAGTTACTTGATAGATAAAATTTCTATAATACTATATTAATAAAATTCCTACATTACAACTTTTCATATTTTCATTTCGAGATATTGTAGGTTCCCTAGTAGAAATGTATGTAGAATGTGGAGGCATACTAAAGGTATGTGTATTGATGCAAAATGTAAATAAATATACTATATAAACACTTGGTAAAAACCTTTTATATTCCCTCTCTTTTATGTTGGAACAATTCTACTTTCTTTGAAGAAGAAGCATGAATCTGCAAGAGCTAGAAATGTGTAAAAGTTTGTAAGGGTTTTGTTTGTTGCAAATATAATGATAAGTACATACTTAAACCCACCATATTTGCATCATTTTGTGATTTTGAGTTTGATATTGGAATTGGAATTGTATGATTAAGTGAAGCATCGAAATGTGTGTGTTATTCAATCTAATTTTACTATAATGGCACTTGGAAACATGTTTTTAAGATCCATCGAAAAGCATTTGAAAGTTATTTTGTCATCTATTATAGCCAAAAATTTTGTAATAGGAATATATGTCAAATATGGAAGCATCAAAAAATCACATGAAATTTTTAATTAAATTCCTCAAGGAGTTCTAGTCTCAAGGAATATTACGGTTAAATGATATTTACAAAGTGGTTGTGCAAGGATGATTTCAACTCTTTAAAATTATAAAGCACTCTAAAACAAACCTTGACAATATAAGCTTTTATTGTGTTTATATGCATGAAATCATGCAAGTTGAGTGGATGAGGACTACATATACTTCAACATTATGACCATTTTTTAGTGCTTTGGAACCACAATGAATCATTTTGTATGCATGGTTAAACTTCTTAGCCATGTTGGCTATCTTGAGGAAGCTCTAAAAATTATAATCTAAAAGATAATTAAATCTTTGGTGGTTATGTGGATATGTGTTCTTGGTGGTTGGATGAGCGGGGAATGGGAGAAAAATAATTACTTGATGCTTACTTATTATCTTCCCCTGCTTCAACTAATTATATCCCCAAGTTTCTACATTGAAGACAAGTGTTGTGTTGTGTAAACTTTTTTTTGTGTTCTTATATAGTTCCACCATATTTGAGGCTCATTGTGCAAGTTTTTATTTCACACCATCCCTAGAACATGTATCTTTTAACTACCTTTTTGTCTATTAGGAAAGGAATCTCTCCCTCCTTATCTAACTTCTTTTTAAATAATCATTTTTGTTTGTTGCACCTCAATAAATATTTTTGCATTCTAAAACATATATATTTAATCAATGTGAAATGATTAGAAGTATTGTTGAGTTTTGCATTTTAGCATTAAGAGAGTTTTCACCTTGGTTGACCTTGTGCTCATTCTAAGTATCTAGGGAGTTTTAGAATACCCTATAATTACTTTTAATCATGACATGGGGTGATCATTATTTTCTTGGACATTGTATCACATAGGAAAGTAATGCAAACAACCATATTTAATAAGTGGTGAAAGCTACTTGGAAGCAAAATGAAAAAGGAACCCACATTTATTTTTCTTACAACCTAATGTCTTAATCATCATTTTAACAGATTTAAATTGATGAATAATTATCTAGATAAATTTTACCTTAAGGGAAGAGAATTGATTGGTCCTAATCATGAGGCTAATTTAGTGTTTGTTATATAAAACAATATTGTGAACCTTTCAAAATCCATTTTGAATTGATGCACCACAAGCACATATTAGAGAAGGGAATTGGGTTGAGTGTAAGCCCTTCTCTTAGATACCAAGAAAACACATTCACATAACTATCACATGTGTAATGATCAAATCTAACATAATGTCATTCAAGTATTTACAAACCTCATTCACATTATGATCATGACATGGACATTCATCAAACCTTAATGGAAAGATGTTTTTTGTTAAATGTAGTTGTAGGTTAAGTCACAAGGTTCGAGTTTCACATTCATGGTCAACAAGTTTAAATTTCAGTTAAATTTTGCCAAGGGATAAAGTTCAATAAAATAATGTCTTTAAGTTCAAACAATTTTTCTATCATTTTTATTTTTGAAAAAAGCATAAATAAGTCGAGGATAAGTGGAGATATTATATATATACATACATTTTATATTTATATATAAACATTTTTAAAATGATAAAAAAATCCCATGTAAAAATAATGGAAAAAGTTAAAGTTCATGTTCAATGAGAACTTTTCACAAGTATGGTGAAGTTTGGTGTAAATATAGAGTCTAAAATTTGTCTTTTGTACTCGAAGCTCATGTGAAAATGGGAGTTTGAGTTTAGGGTATGGATTTTTTTGTCAAATTTTATATTTTTAATGCTTGTGTGTGTGTGTGTGTGTGTGTGTGTGTGTAAATACACACACACACACACATATATAATTTGTTTGCATACAAAAAGAACTATTTGACAAACCGACTCCAGATATGTGGTGTCGGGAATATATTTGTTTATTTTATTTTATCGACAAAATGACTTAATGATATGTGGTCTCATGGAATATTTTTTAATACTTATTTTTCTGACATTGAAATAAAATCAAAAGCTTACTTGAACTCGATATCACTTATTTACAAAAGAAAAAATAATTTACCTTTTTTACGCACAAAAAATGAGGTTGTTTGTGCTCCATTTCCTTCTTCTCAAGAGAAAATATGGTGGATGTAGTGAAAACAACATCCACTTGGGATTAAATAGACAATGTGGGGTTGCTCAATCAAAAGTAGTTTGATGTTGTAAACAGAGAAAAGTGACAGTAAATGAAAGATAAATAAACATAGTGAAAACCTTCCAATGAAAACCTCGGTAAGGTTGTGTGAAGCTTAGAAGCTTTTGTAAACTTGTAAAGTAATTTATTTGTGGGTGCTCTTAATGGCCTTCAAACGTGGGTAAAATTGCTACAAACACATAGATTTGTATTGGAAATTTAGCGAGTTATTGTATTGTGTATCCAAGAGGATTTGATAGAAATTAAGCCTATATTTTATAGAGGAAGAAGTAGTTGGAAGTTTTTTGAACACGATTGAATGCACATGCTAAAACTAGCATTGGAGGAGGTTACAATAGTTCCAAGGCATTTAGGGTTAGTAAATGAATTAATTAGCAGAAGTTACATCCGGAAAGGTGGTTTTGCGTGTAATTGAATTTCTCCCAAATTTTTAGGATTCTAGAAGTGCGGTTGAATGGACTAGTGAAGTGGAGTCCAAGTGGCTGTTGAATGAGAATCTAAGTGGGAGTTAACTAGGATGTGCACACACTTAATTAATTAATCATTTAATTAATAAATTATAATTAACTTAGAGCACAAATGGGTAATATGTGTATGAATTAATCGATTTAATCAATTAATCACAAATGGGTGAATAACAAGGTGTATTGGGATAACATTGGGAATAGGTGTGTGATTTTAGGGTGTCTAGATTTGCCCCTCTTTAAAGTACTATTGATAAGTAATAGTTCTTTAAATATAGTATACATATACATAGTAACAAGCGATGAAGCAATGAAGTATTAGGATGCCCTAACAAATAGGAAGCGGTGAAGCATTTAGGCCCCCAGGTAGGTAGGATAGTAGAGGAATGCCCCTCAAATGGGTGGATAACGCAGCAAGGCGGTGGACAACCGATTGATAGGAAGAAGACAAGGGATTTGAAAAATGATGGGAAAGGACTGCACTCATAGCATGAGCAACATTTGGAGAATAATTTTAGAGAAACCTTATTTTTTCTATTGCACAATAGAGTTATCACCATGATTATGAAAGAATCAAGATGGGTAACTAAAATGCGCATAAACAAACACACACAACAAAGAAAATATTATAAAAGGAAAAAAACCCAATATACAAAGTAGGTGCTAACATCAGGGTTATAAAGGAACCAAGATGTAATAGCATTACTTGCAAGTGTTCCAAAAAGTAAACATCAACAATGTAATACAAATTTAAAAAAAAAAGACAATCAACTATGCCCCTAATGCATGCCACAATGATGATTAAGTAGATACAAATTCCCCAAGTGGGAATAGGATCATACTGGAAGAGTAGAGTTAAAGTGAATCCTTATAACACTCTTGTTGGATCCATTGTGTAAATGATCGAAGTTGAAATTTCCCCAGGCGAAGTTATATCGTGAAGAAAAACAATTTTGTGACTTGCCCCAAGCAAAGTTAGCATATCATACAAAGGGAAGAACATGATAGTTGTAATATTGGAACGATCACTAGGGTAATAGATAAAGGTATGACATTTATCAATATTTCATTAAAATGTTGAAAGATTCACTTCAAGGGTTTTCCAATTGTAGGATTTCTATGAAAAGTGAATGTTTGTTCAAAAATTTTGTAATTTTTTTTTTTTTTGGATTTTAAAGATATTTGATTTTTTTGGATTTTGATATATTTTATTTTTTGGATTTTTGTGATTTTTTGAAAAAAAAAATTAAATACAAATGCTTACAAACATGAATACACAAAAAAAAGGAAAACATTCCATGGCTTAAATAAACTAGGAGGAAAACAAAACACGTGTAAGCTGCAAGAAAACACAAAACAAGTATTGCAAACAAACCCAATATGAACAGGAAGGAACCACATAAAGTTATATGCAAACTAAGATGTGAGTAAATTCCCTGTAATTGGTCTACAGTAAAGGTAAACAAAGTATAACAAAATAAAAAATGAAAGAAATAAAATCATCATCATAATGTTGAAAAATTGTAATAGTACAACACAAAGTGCAAAAACAACGTGTCTAATGATAATCCAAATGTGTTCCACATTAAATAACTAAACAAATTTAGATGCCTTCAAGTGATATCTTTGAACACGAGAGGATTGGATCGGTCCAAAGAGCAAAGTGATACTTAGATACTATAAAAGATACTCTTGTTAGATGTTATTGAAGTTTGATTTGTATTTGGATTCAAATGTAAAATTCAAATGTTCCCCAAGAAAAGTTATATTGCGAAAGGTTAAATGATTACCTCTAAAGCATAGATATACACCATGAGCAATAAAAATGATTATCAAAAGATGATTTGGAATAATCATGAGGAGCACCGTCAAATGGAAAAATTGTTGAATTGTGTTATCTAGTTGTTAAAGTTTGGTCAAACATTATTTAAATGTTTTGATTGTGAAAATTTAAAAAAATTGTAGTTTTGGAACAATTTTATATTGTTTTGTATTTTTGAACAATTTTATATTGTTTTTGAAATTTTGTGAAACATTTTTTAATGTTTTTGTATTTTACAACTTGGTAAAAGGGATGCATTTCTTGAAAGCAGGTGCAAATAATTAAAAGCATTCCATTCCATTGGAAGAAATGTAGATGATAAAATGATAGGGTGTTTCACTCCGCTCGTGACTCCATGCAACTAGGAAGATGTGAGGGCTCATCATCAAGAGCCAAGAAGGACATGAAAATGAGATGAATAGTGATATTAAAGTTAAGATAAAAGGATGCAATGACACAAGGTGTAACAATGATCCATATGAGAAAAATGTAACTAATCTCTAGTCAAGATTAGCTAACTGATTCCAAGATGATTCCAATTGATAGGTTTTGAAAAGACTTAGATCATTGATGGCTTGTTATTGAAAAAATCCAGTTGAAGGAATTGTTGTCTCACTTTAACATGAGCAACTAAATTACTTTTGGGGGTTATTGATAAGCACTTTGATTAATATTTCATAAAGGCTTTATTTGTTAATTGATTTTTTTGAAGGACCCCCTACATGTTTCCTCATGTCATCAGTAAAAGGAAGGGCTCAACACTAAAGAAAAAATTTAGGCAAGTAAGGGTTTTCTTCATTCCCAGACTCATACTACAAGTAAGAAGTATGGGCTTATCACCAAGAAGGTGAAGGATGAAAGGTGTAGTAATTTTATATTTTTTTGTGTTTTTTAGATTGATTGAATTTTCCTTGTATGTTGATAGTGTGTTTGTTGGGAAGGAACATTCTACCCCCAGTCTCAAATCGCATGTGACTAGTAAGATGCATGGGTTCAAAACCATAGATTGAGATAGGCGGTCAAAAAATGACCAGGTAAAGAAGTTTAGTGCTTTCTATTAAAGAGATATCTTATTTTAAAGGAGGAGTTTCCATCGAAGTAAGCTTTGAGACAAAATCCTAGGTAAAAAATCTGAAATGGTAGAAACCATAACAAAGATGAGATACACAATGCCCAAGAGAAATAAAATTAACCTATGTCATGATAGGTGAATAATGTGAATATATGATAATGGTATGATTAATATATTTTCCAATAGATGGAATGCTTAACATTATTTGGACAAACTTTATCATTTTCGATTAGCAAAAAATTCTTTAATACAAAGTTTTGTTCTCTTTTTATGTTTTTTAAAGTTTTTTGAATTTTGGTGGATGAGAATTTGGAATGGACTCATAAAAAAAAGGTCCATGTTTATTAAAGTTGAAGGGTATTGAAATATGAGACTTGTGTGGATGAAATCTAGGTCAATAGGGGAATTGAAAGATTCTATAAGTCTTGAAATAAGAGACTTGAGCGGAAAAATCCAAGTCAAAGTGGAAATATGAAGATTTGATAAGTCCTGCAATACGAGACTTGGATGGAAAAATTCCAAGTCAAAGGTGGAAATATGAAGATTTGATAAGTCTTGCAATATGAGACTTTGGTGGACATGGTCTAAGTCAAAGGAATGAATCTAAAGATTTGATACGTCTGTAACACTAGACTTGGGTGGACATGTTCCAAGTCAAAGGAGTCAATTATTCCTGTAGTACTAGACTTGGGCGCACAAGTTCCAAGTCAAAGAAGTGAATCAAATGATTTAATGGGTCTTGAAGTACTAGACTTGGGCGGACAAGTTCCAAGTCAAATAAGTGAATCAAGTGATTCGATGGGTCCTAAAGTACTAGACTTGGGAGGATAAATTCCAAGTAAAGGGATGTGTGATTAGATAAGTCTTTGATGAGATCGAGAGACATGTGTGATTTTATAAGATGATTTTCGACACGGGAATATGTTGAGATTCATATTCACTTATGAGTGAAAGAGTGTGAGGAAAGAATGATGGATCTCTAGATGTATACCCAGGGTCCCTTGTAAGCCATAGATAAGAGATATTCAATTTTTCTCCTTCTAGGTTGTGAATTAGTTGATTGGACAAAATATTTGCAATTAAAGCTTGAAATAGTTGTATAAGGATATTATTAGGTATACATACCTCAAATAATGTACTCATGTAGGTGTCTTGATAGGTAGGAATAATAATTGATGAGATTTTTGCAAGATCAATCGTGTGAGGTATAATGGACATGGAAGGTTACAGTGTCCAAACTTGTTGTGGTTGTATTTTGACAACAAGACTAGAGATGTTAGGCATAGGAGATGGAATGGAAAGAATAGAATCAAGCTCAATGGTGCTTGATGATGGACCCTCTTCTGTAGTGTCAAGGGTTGAAAGAGAGTCTTAAAGAAAATTCAAGCTCTTATTAGGTGTTAAAAGATTGTCTGAAACAAGTTTAATGTCTGTTTGGACTAAAGGAGGAAAATCTATAGAAGAAAGAGATTGGTTTTAAGGGAGAGATACTTGACCTTCATCATGATCTCATGGAGTGTCAATATGTACAAAAGTGGGAACAAAAATCAAATATTCATTTGAAGTTGTGGAAGTTTACATGTCATCAGTTGCGATAGCTTTTTCGTTGATCTCTATAAATATCTCTCCTTCGTCAATTAAGTCTTGAACATAGTTCTTGAAACGTGCACATTTATCTATTGAGTGGCCATCAATGATGGAAATAAAAATATGCATGATTTTTGTACTTGTATGGCTTAGATTTTCCTTTAACCCAAAGTCTTAGTAGCGGATATTTTATTATCCTAGCCTCTTTAAGTTGATGAAATACACTAGAGATACTTTTGCCAATGGTGTAAATTGTCATTTGACTTTACGTGGAGTAGTGACTTCACTAGGTCGTATGATTGGATTTTTGGGTGAATGTTCATATATTTTGAGAATATTATGATTATCTCAGTGACACCAATAGTGATGACATTGCAATTGTAGCTGATGTACCAAGATTCAAAGATGAGAAGATCTAGTATAATGATTATAGTGACTAAGATTGAAAGAAAAATGTTTAAAAAATTATCCGAGAGGTCCACGAAGGTGGTGATAGATTCCTTTGGAAGGTGTAAAAACCAATCCAAAGCTTGTCCTCATAGACTTCTAGGAAAAAGGCACAAGATAAAGCTATCATTATATGCCACTTCGTGGTATGTTATGGAAAATTCTTTGATATGATGTCTTGGATCAGTTTTTCCCTTGTATTTGTTGAATTTGGGTGTCTCGAAAGAGCGTGGGAAGGGTATGCGTAATATGTCCATGTCAAAAGGGTATGAACATAATTCATCAAAATTGAATAGTTTGTGTTGTTTTTACATACTTGCAATAGTGTCCTTCATCATTTTCCATTCTTGGGAAAAGGATAAATTGTATAAATCCACCATTGTAATGAAAAATGAGGGAGAGTGAAGAAAGGTATGATGAATAACTCAACCCTTAGAAAATTGAATGCTAATATGGAAGTGACAAAAAGGTTTTAAAATATCAAGCCTTAACAAAGTGAATGATAAGATGGAAGAGGAAAAAATATTGAAAGCTTGACCCTTAGCAAAGTGAATGCTAAGAGGGAAGAAGAGAAAATGGTTAGTTGATTTCCTGACTCCTAACAAAATGAGAGTTAAGAGGAAAGGGACTAAATGATGTTATATGTGTTCTACTCATTAACAAGAATGGGTGTTAAGAGAGAAGAGACGTGAAAAGGTGAATGCGGTCAACTCTTAATCAAAATGAGTGATAAGAGTGACGAAGAAGGTGGAATTCACAACACTTAACAAAAGGAATGATGTTAAGGTGGAAGAGAGACTGAAGTGTTAGTTTAGAAGACTCTTAGCAAAATGAGTGCTAAGAAAGATGAAGGAGTTTGAAAGATGTTGTGACCATTTACAAGGTGAATGTAAAGAGGTAAGAGGTGAAAGAATGAAGTTAGTATGCCCAACTTGAGACAAAGTGAGTACATAAAGAGGAGGCTTAAAACATGATGAATGATTCTCAATCCTTAACAAAAATTTGTTAATGTAAGAGACTTAGGAAAATGTGATGAGTTTTCTCAACTTTTAACAAGGTGTATGTTAAAAGGGGAGACTTAAGAAGACGATGAAAAATGTCTACTCTTAACAAAATCACATTAAGAGAGGAGACACAATCAATGAAATGAGAGTACTAAAAAAATGAAAAAGTAAATGTTGTGACATGAAGTGAAGTAATGACAATAAAAAAAGGTCATAATCTCACAACAATGGTGATAAGAAACAAGGGGGAAAATGATGGATTAGTGAGCTCAAATTAA
Source organism: Taxus wallichiana var. yunnanensis (assembly GCA_018340775.1). Classification (NCBI taxonomy): domain Eukaryota; kingdom Viridiplantae; phylum Streptophyta; class Pinopsida; order Cupressales; family Taxaceae; genus Taxus; species Taxus wallichiana. The sequence goes on from CM031236.1 coordinate 188,058,230, forward strand.
AGCAAAGTGAATGCTTTAAAGAGAGAAGTGATGAGGATGTCATCAATGTAACAAAGTGACTATAAATTACTGACAACGTAAGAGTGATGAGAGCGAGAAATAAGAAGGTCATCAGTTTAACAAAGTGAATATGAAATGCGATGATGTAAAATAAATGAGAGAAAGAAATTGAAGAATGTCATCAATTCAACAAATTGAATGTGTAATGTAACACAAATGTGGAATGCTTAGATTTTAACAAGATAATGTTAAAATTAAGAATTATGACAATGAAAGATCAAGGTGATCAAGAAGGTTCTTGAATGATAAAACAAGTATCACCATGTCAAGACTTAAACAAAGAAAATTAAAGTGCTCAAGTGCAGATATGGATGTCCGTAATCCAAGACTTAGACACATTACAAAGCGACAAGGTGGATGAGAGAGAAACAGAATGACAAAATTGAAACACAAGTGTGTAAAACGTGGGAAAAATTTAAAAATTATGTTATGAAATTTTTTTCCTTATATTGGCTTGGATAAGGCATGGCTTCCTAGGTGGTTCACTCAACTAGGGGTCAGCAATATACCCAAGCGAGCGTGACGCTATTGCTAGCTGAAGACTTTACCTTACCCCCTTTGAAACCCTGAGAAAATATCTTTCTCAGAATGAATCTCACTGGGGTTTCCACTACTAGATATACGTGACTATAACTCACAAGGATTTACTAGTTAGTTGGGATAAAAGGTGCTTATTTTTTCAACCTATTCCCTCAATGTGTTGACTACTTTGGGGTTCCTGTGGTAATCCTCAAAATATTTTTATGGCTTATACCAAGGAACTTCCCATAGTTATGCGAGATAGTTTTTACCCTTATCCGAACCTACAAATATAGTGTGTAGAAAAATGTTCATTTTATCTTATTTATCAACAATTTCCTGCACACAAAAATTAGTAGTTTGAAGTGCACGAGAAAAGGCAACTGCAGCTTAGTAGTTTTAAATGTTTTAGCAATCTTCATGATAGCATGTCTTGCAAGAAAATATTAGAATGTTCACCTAAGGTAGGTAGAGGCAAAATCGATGAAGCAAGTTTTGTTTCTGATTTCCCATATTCTTAGAAAGCACAAAGAAACAAGATACATGCGAACAAGATTTTATTAAGAAGAACGTTAATTCCTAAAAACCAAAATGAGAAACAATCACGTTTTTTATTCCCAAGATCACTTAGAAAGTGTGAGGGAAGAGCATACACGTGATCACACAATGATTTAATCTCACAAAAACAAAAAATGACAAGAAAATCATACAAAACACATTATAAAGTGGACGTGACAAAACTATGAAACATGTACAAAAAGAGTGATAAAAATGGGACCGAATATCTAATAACCCTAGTTGTGCAAGTCTCACGCTTAATCATGGTTACAAAAATGATGAAAATAATAATGAAAAGGGACCAAAACATGGAAATGGTGACAAAAAGTGTAAAAGTGAAGAAGAGGTTAGAATAAATGTGCTTAATAGCCCTACAGAGCGAAAAACACACTTAGTCTATTTGCATGAAAATAGCAAAAAACAAATGAAAATGTGCCTAATGTTGTAGTTAAAATTCTAATGAGAGGAATGGGACTAATTAATTAAATTATTTAAATGAAGAATGAAATAATTAAAAAAACTAATTAGTAGTTAAATGTCCTAAGTGAATTAATTAAACTAGGTAACTAAATAAAATAGTTGAAAACAAGGAATTAAAAGGTTAATCTAAAGTTAATAAATTAATATTGTAAACTAGACTAAAGTTGAACCTAAAAGCTAAAACTATAAAAACAAAATTTAAAAAAATGAAATAAAAATAAAATCCCTAAGTGAATTGATTAAATAAAGTAGCCTAAGAATAATAAGAATAATAATAAATATGATTAACTAAAATAAAAAGATTAACTACTCTAAAGTGTGAACTTAAGTTAAAAATGACAAAAATAAATAAATAAAACAAACAAACAAACCTTAAGTTTGTAAACTATATTATAATCCTAAAAAAACAAAAAAATTGTAAATTAAAAAGGCTTTAGGAACCGGTTGGTGGTTATTTTGGTGTAGTGTTTATTGTTTAGTTTGTTCATTGTGTTGCATAGGTTCGGAATGAACATGGTAGTGACGTGTAGTAGGGACTACGAGAGTGGCTTGCGAGGATGAGCTTAAGGAGCTAAGTGGGCGGGTGCGGGATCTACACAAGTGAGAGCTCGATGCACTCGGGGATGGTCGAGAGAGGGTATCGGGATCGGGAGTGTGTGAGGGAGTCGATGTTTCCTATATGTGGGGAGTGCAAGGTAGGTGGGAGTGCATAGCGCATGGGGGACTTGGGGGTGAGGAGATAGGAGTCCAAGTCAAATCCGCAGGTGGGGGGCTGCGGTGTGGGGCTAGGTCTTAGGTTTGGTCGGCATGCCAAAATGTTAACATAGAAAAGTGACAAGTAAATGAAAGATAAACTAACATAGTGAAAACCTTCCCATAAACCTTCCAATGTAAACTTCAATAAAGTTGTGTGAAGCTTAGAAGCTTGTGTAACCTTACAAATTAATTGATTTTTGGGTGCTCTTGAATGGCCTCTAAATGTGGGTGCAATTACTACGAACACAGAGATTTGGCTTGAAAATTTAGCAAAGTTATTGTACTGTGAATCCAAGAGGGTTTGATAGAGAGTAATCCTACATTTTATAAAGGCATAAGTAGTTGGAAGTTGGTTGAACATGGTTGAATGCACATGCTAAAAATAGCATTGGAGGAGGTTGCAGCAGTTCCAGGGGCATTTAGGGGCAGTAAATGAATTAATTAGTAGAAGTTGCATCTAGAAAGGTGGTTGTATGTGAAATTGAATTGCCCCCACCTTTCTAGGATTCTAGAAGTACAATTGACTCGATTGGTGAAGTGGAGTCCAAGTTGTTGTTGATCCGAGAATCGAGTGGCATTGACTAGGATGTGCACACACTTAATTAATTAATAAATGATAATTAACTTAGCACAAAGGGGTATTATTTATATGATTTAATCAATTAATCCCAAATGGGTGAATAGCAAGGTGTATTGGGATGTCATTGGGAACACGTGAGGGATTTTAGGGTGCTACATATGCAAATGTGGCAAAAATGTGGAGCAATGGTGATGCGAAATATTCATCGCATTTGCGCCACTTTTATGTCACTATTGTCATGTTGTCTTTGCATCGGACATCCCTTCGAAAACACTAATTAACCAAACATGGATTGATATGAATTTGACCCCAATTTCAACATTTTCAACACTATATATAGTAATGATGACTTCTTAGGAAAAATTCATCCACAAATCCTAACTTCCTAGTACTAAAAAGACACTTGCAACCGAGTTGGACAAAATGTCCAAAAATGCTCCTCAATGAGACAATATTTATTTGTTTCTTAACATTTAAAAAAGATAAAATCTAAAGCACTCTAGATTTCAAATTAATTTCCTTTAACAAATTTCTCAAAGTATTTTACAACAAAAATTTTCTTAAAATCATATCCATTTCTCAATATGTATACAATATTTCTAATAATTGAATCCTAATTGATATCATTATTAATTAAATAAACTTCTATTTATTTAATCAATATGTTTAAATCACTAAATATGTTATTCTAAAAATCACATATACCACCTTTCACTTAATTCAATCAACCTTAATGTCACTTTAATTGAACCAATTTTTGTCGAGTATTGGTGCAAATAATGTATATATAGTATGAACCGCATATTGTTTGTAGATAAATTCGTATACAATTGAGTAACATGTTAAGTCAAGCTTATATCTCCTCTTCAAAACTCTATTAACATTTATAAATTATCTCGGATGTATAGTCTATGGGATTGCAAAATTCCATATATAAATTGAGTAATGTTGTTTGTAGATAAAATGGTATTGAAGAGAACAAATTAAACTTCAAACTGGTTGAAAATTACAAGTTTTTACATTCTTAGAGATATTTAAGTATTTTTCAATAATTTTGGATAAGACATTTAATTAATTTTAATTGAATGTTTAAAGTACTTACCTAACTTATCACTTGGGAAAAAAATAGTTCAACATAGATTCTCAATTTTTATTCAAGACATTCGTAGAAATTTCCCTATTGTTATTATAGATTAAGGAAAATGGGGCCCCTAGATTGTATGTAAAAATCTTGAGATATGGGAATGAGAAAAGTATGGGGATCATTCCACATCTTAAACAAGGAGAATCGGTAAGTACTTAGATATCCCTGATAGCATTATTGATAGAACTTTGAGCAATATGGAGAATGCTTTGATCGGAAAACTTGTTGGAGGTAGACCAAATATTGAATCAATAAGATCTTGGTCTATTCTAAAATGGAAACCTAAAGGACATTTGGAAGTAACAACTCTACCAAATGGTTTCTTCTTGTTCAGTTTTAACAATCTGAAGATCCCCAAAGAATCCTCAATGATGGCCCATGGTTTTGGGGAAATTGGGACTTTTCTGAGAAAGTGGTCACCTATGTTCAACCTTGATAAAGAAAATATAAACTAGTTTCCTATGTGGGTTAGATTACCGGTATCTTCCATTGGAACTATGGGATGTAGATGTTATTAAAGGGATTGAAAATACTCTTGGTACCTATGTTGTTGTTGACAATGTTACCCTTTCAAAATCACGAGTTGTGTGTGCCAAATTCTATATCTATTCCTTGATGGGATCGACTTTACCCAAATCCATTACCCTCAGATCTCGACTAGGGAAGATGGGAACAAAATATTGAATTTGAGAACTTCCCTAAAAATGTGAGAAATGTCAAGGATGGGGGCATGCAAAGCAACAATGTAAAATGACAGTTTCAAAGGTCTATAAGGAGAAGCCAACAAAGGAACAAGCTAAAGGTAAGGAAGTTGTTACTTTGGAACATAATGTTGCTAAGAATCCAAATCCAAATAAAGGCATTATTATTAATGAGAATAATGGAGATGGGTCAAATAAAAATCAAGTTCAAACTCCAAAGTTAACTGATGATGGTTTTATAGAAGTAAGGAATAAGAAGAATCAAAGAAAATCCTTGTCTGAACCACATTTCCAGATGGCCAAGTCCCATGTTCAGGTTGAGAAACTCCTACCCTCTAAAAATATGATGCTCTTTTAAAGGAAGTTGCTAATAAGGAACAATTTCCATGAAAAAACAAGGGGAATTGAGTCTTGAAGAAACCACTGGGACCTTTTACTAATCCTTTTGACAATCTTCTAGGTTTTGAAGAGAATGAAATAATGTTATCAAGAAATGAAGAGTTGATGGAAGCTAGTAAAATCCAAAGGATCATTTAGGAGACTTTATCTCCATCGAAGGAAAATCTAATAGTTAAAAATAAAATAGTTGAAGGGGATTCTAACAAGGTAGAAAATGAGATCTCTATGAAAACCCTAGCTAAAATAGGAGTCTTCAGAAGCCACCCCTAAGGAGAAGAAAACTAGATCAAGGAGACCTACTAAGCAGGATGCTAGAAAAAAAAAAGTCAAAGGGATATTGATGATGGAACTCAATCTAAACTCGATTTATGAGCTTTAGAAGAACCAAAAATCAAGTGTTTAAATGAATATAATCTCATGGAATGCTCGGGGTTTGAATAACCCACTAAATGGAGATTAATTAAAGAACTGGAATCTAAACACAAACCTGATATCATGGTCTTACAGAAACTAAAATGGAGGAAGGACATTTTTTGAGGTTAAAAGGACGTGTTATAAGAATTTTGAAGGAGTTGTTGTTAGTTCAAAAGGAACTGTGGGAGGAATAGCTGTCATCTGGAATGAGGAAAAACTCAAAGGTACAAATCTTCTTAAAATAAGTAATCATATGGCTATGTTGTTTCAAGATAAGAAATCTAAAGAATTTTGGGTGTTGTCTAACATTTATGCTCCAAATATTAAAGGAGAAAGAAAAAATTTTTGGTCTAAACTTTCCAAATTCCAAAACATCATAAAAGGAACTGAATGGCTGATTTTGGGAGACTTCAACACTCCTTTGAGTCCTAGGGAAAAAAGGGTGGAAACATTGATTTAACTAAAAGTATGGAAGATCTCCAAGATTTTATCATGCAAAATAGTCTCATGGATATTGAGTTGAAGGAAGTAGATTTACTTGGTCTAATAGGAGAAAAGGGGATCAATTGATTCAAGTCAAACTTGACAAGGCTCTGACTTCTTGGGGTTGGTTGAATAAAGATGCTTGTCTCTTTTCTCTTCCTAGGATTGGTTCAGACCACAATCTACTTCTTTTCCAAATCAAAGATAAAGAGAGGAGAAGAACTCCCTTTAGGTTTGAGAAGATGTGGTTACAAAATGAGGAAATATTTGACCTCATGAAAGATTGGTGGAATGTGAAAATTAAAGGAACTGCTATGTTTAGAATTACTAAAAACTTGTTCATGTTAAGAATACAATCTGAAAGGATGGAACAAAAAAAGTTTTGGTAACATTTTTGAGAAGAAGTCCTTGGAAAATGAGTTATCTTCCCTACAGGCATCTTTGGAAATTATTAATGGTGATAATATTCAGAAGGTCAACAAAAGAGAGAGAATTATTGGTAGATTACCATAACATCCTTCTAAAAGAGGAGACTTTCTGAGACAGAAATCCAGGTGTAATGGCTTAAAGAAGGTGACAAAAATACAAAAAAATCCACATTTCAACCCTTAAAAGGAGAAGCACAAATAGAATTTTGAGTATTACAGGGAAGATGGAGAGATGTTAACTGATACCAATGATATTCAAAATGCTGCCACTTCCTTTTTTAGCAAACTCCTTTCTATAGCCAAAACTTCCAAAATAGTAAGGAAGGTTACTTTTTGGAATGCATTCCTCAGCTAGTTACTGAGACTGATAATAACATGCTCACTAAGATTCCTACTATAGAAGAAATAGAATTTATGCTAAAGACTATGAGCCCTAGACAAAGCTCTAGGACTAGATGGATTTTGGCTCTCTTTTTCAAACTTTTTGGGATATTGTCAAGGATGATACGTGCAAAGCTATTCAAGAGTTTTTTAAGAACAAAAATATGCTCCATGAATTAAACAACACTTTTCTTGCTTTAGTTCCTAAAAATCACAATCCTACTGATTTTAGGAATTTTAGACCTATCAGTCTTTGTAACTATATTTACAAAATGTGTTCTAAAATTTTTCTTTAAGAGTTCAACTTCTTCTTCCTTCCATTATCTCTGATCAATAGGGGGGTTTGTGATGGGAAGACAAATCCAAGATGGTATAGTTACTATCCAAGAGACTCTTCATACTACCAAGAAAAAAAAAAAGAAGCTATGTTCATTAAGCTTGACATGGAGAAAGCCTATGACCGTGTCTCCTGGTCCTTTCTTCAAAAAATTCTTAACCAGTTTGGGTTTGATGAAGATTTTAGGATTTTGATACAGACCTACATTTCTATAGCTAAATTCTCTATTTTGATCAATGGGACTCCCTGTGGTTTTTTCAACAACTCTAGAGGATTAAGACAAGGAGACCCTATTTCTCCTTTTCTATTTATTATTATGGCAAAAAACTCTCAGCAGAGCTCTCAATAAGGCTAATATTGAAGGAAGAATTAAAGGCATCTCCCATGCTGTTATTAATAGTGACAATGTTGTCCACCAACATTTTGTTGATGACACAATGATGGTTGGAGAGGCTACTTGTTCCTGAGGCTATAGAGTTCAAACAATTGGTGGTTGATTATGAGGAAGCTTCTGACCAACTAGTCAATTTTGGTAAAAGCTCGGTCTTTTTATCAATACTCCTGAAAGAAGATGTGTTAAGATAGTTGGTATTCTTGGCTATGAGATTAAAAATTTTCCCACTAGGTATCTTGGAATGATTATTGGAATGAAAAGCCAAAGACTTGATGACTAAATTTTCTGATAGATAGATTCCTCAAGAAATTGGAAGGGTGGAAAGGTTCACTTTTATCCCAAGTTGGTAAAGCTATTCTCCTCAAATGCTCAATTCAAAATTTACCAGTGTATTCTATGTCTATCTATAGATTACCTTCCACAATTGCTAATAAACTGGAGAGTATCCAAAAAATATTTCTTTGGAGTGGCTCTGAACAAAAAGACAAAATTCCACTCCTTTCTTGGGAGAAAGTTTGTAAGCCTAAGAGACTTGGGGGTCTTGGTATTAGAGATTGGGAAAAAATGAATAAAGCTATGTTGTCAAAAATGATTTGGAGATTGGTTAAGGAAGACAGTGTATGGACTTCTATCATAAGGCACAAGTACTAGATAAATCTTCAAGCTAATGAATGGTGCTTTAACAATGCTGACTTTAATGGATCAACCTTTTGGAAATCTATAAATTGGGCTAAACACATTGTTTCTGATGGCAAAAATGGATGATAGGGAATGGGAGCTTGGTTAATTTCTGGGAGGACAAATGGTTAGGTGAAAAACCTCTTAAAGAAAGCTATCCTAATCTCTATAAGGATGTTGTGGATAAATATGGTACTAAGGTAAGAGATTACTTCAATCTTGAGGATTCCCTATGTCAATGGAAAATAATAGATTTGGTTGGACATAACAACAATGAGATCAATTCTATTAACAAAAATTAAGTGGAGTTATTGTTAATAAAAATAGTTTAGAGGCTATAGTTTATACTGGTCTAGGGAGGAAAGTGGAATCTTCTCGGTTAAAAGTTTCCTATAATGTTTTTTTCTTAGAGGAAGAAGATCCTGATACTTTAAATGGGAAAGTGTGTGGGTCAAAGAAGTTACTCCCAAGGTCAACATGTTTTGGTGGTTGGTCCTCCATGATAAAATCCTTACTGTGGGTAATCTAAATAAGAGGAATTATCATATGGTGAACATGTGTGTTCTTTGTGAAAAAGATATTGAAGACTCTTTACACCTATTCCTTCAATGCCCCTTTTTGGAAATGGTCAGAAACACCCTTCTTAATCTATTTGAGATAAAGTGGATTTTCCCATGCTCCATTAAGAAACTATGGTCCCAATGGTTCAGTCCTTTCAAGAGTCAAGGACTCAAACATCTTTGGACCCTAACCATTATGCACCTGGCATGGGAAATTTGGAAAGAGAGAAATAGGTGAATTTTTAAAGGGAAGAAGGAATTGGAAAAGAGAGTTGGGGCTCATTGTTTTAATGTTATCAATGCAAAATTTTCTATTATTTCCCCACATAAGAAAAAAATACTCCAAATTGAGAGTAATTTATCTAAGAATTGGGGTTTAAGTCCCAATCAAATGAACCTTCCAATACCAAATCCTAGGCTTCAAGGTTGGGTGAAACCTAACAAATATTGGATAAAGTTAAATTTTGATGGTGCATCCAAAGGAAACCCAAAAATTTGGTTGTGGAGGGGTCTTCCATGATTATCAAGGAAAATTCATTCTCGGGTATCATTGTAACCTTGGAATTCAATCGAATCATGTCATTTGAAGTGGTTGTTGCCTATTGGGGTGTCTCTATAGCTTGTCAACAAAAATTTGTTAGATTGGAAGTGGAAGGTGATTCTCTCAACATTATTAACAACATTACTGAAAAGGTACAACTTCTACCTCTATTCAAAACTCTATAACTAACATAAAAGGAATGTCAAATATGTTTGAAGAAATCACTTTTAAACATGTCTATAGAGAGGAAAATTGTATTGCGGATTATTTCACCAATAAGGGGGTTACATGTCATGGTATGACATTAATCACCAATGAGGAAGCTATAGATACTAAGGTGCGAGAACACCTCCAAAAGGAACAACATGGACATGTCACCACTAGATAATTATTACAGGTCATGGAGTCTCCCATCGTATATAATAGGGCTTTGATGAATAAGAGTTGTAAGACATGTGTGATTATAAGTTGGGGTTATGTGAAGCTTTGGGACTGGGTTCACTTGTCGTGCTACTTCATTATCATTATTTCCTCCTATGCTTGTAAATTCGACATTGTTGGGATTGTTAATAACAATTTGGTTAACCTAAATCTGGGAATTTCTATGAATTGGTGCTCGAATAATCAGATGGGGGTGATCTTGTGTGAACTGAACCATATGACCTAGAAGGAGTTAAGCTTGAGGCTATGGAATTTTTTGAGAGAATGGGTTTTTCTCCTTTTCTCAAAATTTTTGAGGGTCATTACAAAAATATGAGTAAGGATTTTCCAGAGCCTAGAAATCAACCAAAAAGGTGGAGTTGTGGACCTGAAAGGAGTGCACATTGAGATTACCATTGAGACTGGTGGCTAACATTATGGGCTTATCGGCTAAAGGGTGGGAGGTGTACAAGCCAAAAAGGAGGCTACAGATGAACTGAATATTTTCTTACAAGGTAATGAAAAACTTACCACCCATTTTTTGGTTTCTTACACTCATCCTTACCCCACCCTTTTGATGAAGTGGCCTTAACCCTCATTCAGTTTCTTACCCTTGAAGGTTGTCACAAATGCATCTATGCTTACCATTTTCCTATGCTTAATTATCTTAGACATGGCCATAGTTTTAGCTTTCCATATTTTCTATTCCACTCTCTTGTGTGCATCGATTGCCTAGTTTAAAAATAACAGAGTTGATGTCCCACTTCACCAAGGTTTTATTCTAGCCCTAGTCAAAAGAGTATCTCTCAACATTGATAAAATTGGTACTCTTACTAAGGCCCTTGAGGATTATGCTGAGGAAGAGGACTCAGGAGGAGGAGGAGGAATCTAGTGAAGAATCAGAGTCTCGGAAGGTGATGCTTTTGGGGATGAAAAGGATGTGGTGGAAATTGATGCATTCAAAATCTCAATGAGCTTAAGTTAAAGAATGTTCAAATTTTATCTGTTAATACCAAAGGGGAGTCGAGCATGCAAGGGAATCAGGTTCCTGTGAATGCCCAATTGAGCAACAGATTGAAGCGTTGGGTCAAATGGGACCCAAGAAAGGAGATAATCATCTTGCCAAAATGGTGATGGACATTGAAGAACTTAAAGGAGACATGAGGCTAACGAAGAGCTCTTGTTCAGTTTCTCTTTAATGACTGGCATTCTATGAAAATGTAGGTTGAAGATGTGGCCAAAATCACTAGTGGGGTAGTCTTGAAATTATGAAAGCTAACTGCAACAACCTCTCTAATGAGGTGGATCATATTAGAGCCATATTACACAGTTATATGGAATGGATTATTGTTACTTGTGAGATCCACTCTAACATCTTCAAACCCTCGGTTAGCTTGGCTAATGCATACAAGCAAGTGGATGAGCATGGAAATCAAAGAAAAGGAAAGGGGAAGCTTGTTGAATGTGACCTGGCTTCATTGGGTGCCAACATTGATTCTCTGTCAAAGGAATGGGCTAAAGTTTTAGACAATGCTGGAAAAAGCTAAAAAGTAATGTTTGGTTGGGTGGTTGTTTTTTTACTATGTTGTTATTTTACTTTGTTGTTAGTAAGACTTTGGTTTAGTTGGTGTTGTTATTACTCTTTTTTGTGTTTTGTTTGAAATGTATAGGGCATCTTATATCATCTTCATAGATACTATGAGAATTCATAAAATTATTTACAAGATTGGGTCTATTATAGACCTTCTATATGTATCTTTTGAACAATTTTTTTAGAGAGAGAGAGAGAAACCAAAATGAGAATAACACAATAGCTTGTATTCAACTCATAAAATAGCTTTACAATAGGTGTTATATATAGGAGGAAGAAATGTAACTTCCACCTAGAATCATGGAGATAACTACCATTAGACTAGTGGAGTATAATTCTAGAATAAAATTTCATGTCCACTTAGAGTAAAGAACACCTAAGCAAGATAAATATACATGTGTAGGAATAATCCAAATAAATAAATGAAATAAATAATATCTTACACCAACACCCCCTTAAGCATAGCTTAGGTGGGTAGAAATGAAAGTAGGTTCCGAAAAAGGCTTGATGAGGTACCCACGTACAATGCATCTCTCACAAAGTGGAGAAAAAGGAGAAAACCCAGTGGGAAAAAACTCCCCCAAAAGAGAGACAAAGAAAAAAAGTGAGGACTAAGAATCCTCACTAGAAGCTACAATTGCTTGTAGCCACCTTGTATCCTGCAAGATAGGGCCCATGTGTGCCTCCACAAAGAAGAGAGAGAAGATAAATGTAGAATGTTGCATGATGAATGTTGTAGTAGGTCTCTCTGTAAAAAATAATGTCTCTTCCTTTTGGAAGAAAGAAACCCATAAAAAGAAAACTGTTGAATTCCCACTCAAGTGGAATGCATGTAGGAATGAGAATGTAGAAGTCTGGAAAATTCTCAAATGTCTCCAAATGAGTGCTCAAATGTGCCAAATTCAGATCAAGAAATTTAGGCCTAACTATAGAAGATGGCAATGCAGAAGCACGAAATGAAGGAGGGAGAGCATGAGGGTTTATAAGTACCCTCATTACATCCAGAGAAGAAGGTGTAACTCCATAGGAGTTGTCAAAGAGAATACAAATGTCCTCAATGGTGTCATCTAGATCTGAAATGTGGGACTCTACAAATAAGGACACAATGTCTAGTAGAAATGTGTCCTAGTGAGGTAAATCCAGAAGACATGTGATCCTGTTGCAAAGGATCAAAGGAGGGTCTCAAATGCATAGAAGGAGTAGGTGGAGGTGCCTCATCCATAATCTCCATAAGTGATGGTGGAGGTGCCACATCCTCTAGAATCATGTCCTCTTGATCAATGAAATGAATAGGAGTACAAACTATAGGATGACTAATATGTGCCTCAAACAAACCATCTACAAGTGTGTCCTCACTAAGAGGAGAAATAACTATAATAGGAGAAAATAGGAGAAGAGGAAACCAAAAATCCTCATGTAAATCACTAGAAATATCATCACAAATAAGGGGATGAGAAGGAAGAGGAACTGTAGGAACAATAGGAGGTGGAGCAACAATGGGCTCCCCAAACAACTCTGCAAGTATGTCCCAAGCTTCCTTTGGTGACGTGGCATGTGCAATGTGAGACTGTAGGTAGTCTGAGATGTTGAGGTGAATACAACCAACATGTTTTTCCTCAAACTAGACAATGTCTTTCTCCTTAGTGAAACTATGAGCATGCATAGCACCAATAATGACTCTCTAGAAACTGGTCATCATCAAATATAACCTCATTATCTCCTTCCATATGTCATAGTTAGAGGTGTTGAGAGGTTCAACATACCATGAATCCATGTTGTAAGAATAATTTCAAGGTGGGGATGAATTCCCGTCAGATAAAAATCCCTCTATATCAAGTCACCAAAAATTGACATTTAATGCAAAAATACAAACATCGCGTAAAAGTGATAATGCATCCGAGAAGATACAGGTGATGTTTTCACAATGAGGAGAAACAACACATGCATGAATTCCAAAGAATAAATATCACCATACAAGAAGCCTTCTGAAATCATCTTCATCAAAATCCCATTTTGGCACTTTATTATTTTAGTGTTTTTTACAATGTAAATGGTACCATTAGAAAGAGGACGAAAAAACATCCACTTTTGAAGAAGACAACACTTAATTTCGAGTTACCGATCAAAAGATATTAAGGAAACAATTTCCTATCATTAATGGTCCATTTAATTAAATTACACTAAAACATTAACAAATGCACTAGGAGTTGAAAGAAGGTGGCCTTGTAACCAGTTGTTGGAATTGGCAAGAAAAGAGGAGAAAATTTTGTTTTGCTTGTGAGGGGGTTTTTGGCCTCCTGCCAAACTAGACCTCACCCTTCATCTTTGACAAGCAAAAATACAAGGGATTTAAACAACAAGTAATAGAAAACTTTATTATGAACTTTCTTTACAATTTATTCTAATTGTGATGTTATTTTTATACCAAAAGTAATTACAAAATTCCTTGTAGCATTGTAAAGTCAACAACTAGGTTTGAGAAAGTTTTATTTTGGAAAACTTATCTCATTAACCTAGTCGTATGACTACCGATAGAGAGATAACCGTTTGTTTTAACGGTATTTTATGTAAAACACGTTCATGATCTACAAAATTTAGCAGATACTTAAAAAAAAATTGGGTGTTATGCAAAAAAACCCAAAAATGATTTCTCTTTTGTTGTGCGAAAGTTGTGAATCGTGCAATATAAAAATGTATCTATAAAAAAATGCCCTTAGAGCTACCTGAAGCTGAATCTTCTTGGTAATAAAGAGCCGCCATTAATATTTTAAAGACTTGCAAATGAGAAAAACATAGAAGATATGGCATTGATGGAGTTCTAGGTGCAACCACCTTTTAAAACAACACTCAGTGAGATCTACAAAAAATAGTTGATCATACTGAAAAACTAAAACAAACCCACTGATTTTTATAGAAACCCAAAAAAACCCATATCTTAGATTTTTCAAACAATAGGTTACATTCGGTTTGACCGGTTTGATGAAAAAAGAAGTTTTGGTGATAAACTTGTGTCTCAGATTATGGCCAAGTTTACTGTCGATCCTATGGTTTTTCCACCTTCCAGATCCAATGAAACAATCCATTTTACATGAAAACACCCCCTAAGGTAAAGATGATCTAAACACTTCTTTATTAGTTTCCTAAAGAAGAATTTGAATATCTAACTATATTGAAAACAAACACATGTTTTCTTACCTTTTCTCTAACCTACTACGATACCATATTGGATTATTTGCTTTAGGATCTTTGGATCAATTGAATGCATGGTTCAACGAGAAAGTTAACTAATGAACAAATTGCAGAGAGAGAAACCAAAATGAGAATAACACAACTTTTATTCAACTCATAGAATGACTTTGAATAGGTGTTATGTATAGGAGGAAGAAATGTAACTTTCACCTAGAATCATGGAGATAACTACCCTTAGATTAGTGTAGTACGACTTTTAGATAAGAATGTCACAACCACTTAGCTAATAAAGGTGATAGTTAACTCCTAAAGACTAAAGAACAGCTAAGCAAACTAAATATACATGTGTAACAATAATCCGAATAAATAAATAAATGGAAAAAATAATATCCTACACCAACATAAATCACAAGAGGAAATTATTTATCTTTAAAAGTGTAGTTGAATTGGTCCATATATTGTTCTCATTGAAGAAGTTGAGCATTGAATCAAAATTTGTTTTAAAAGTAAATGATATATCACGATCTTAAATGTTGATGGTTAAATATAATAAATTTATCTCAAAAAAATCTCTTAATTTTATGTTCTTGGGTCGTCTAATAAACCAATCTTTGTTTCATCACTATTTGTAAGTTTGTCTCAATTTATTAAATCAATCTTCGTTTTAAAAACAAATCGATATTTGTTTCATTTGCAAAAATTATACATTTATTTAATTCGTTATTGAAAACAAATTATTATTTAACACTACAAAACAATAAATTAAATAAAATATAAGAAAATAGTTAGAAAATGCCTTTCGATAAGTACAAAGCGGTGAAAGAGAAAGGAAGAAAATAAGAATGGGTAGAGGATTCGCATTTGTATGTGTTAGGATTATAGCCATTACAAACTTACATCCGTGAATGTTACGGTTGTAAGTTCTACAATGGTAAGTGTTACGACCATAAGTGTCTAACGGTGCCTCCATGGAAACACAAATCACCCTCAAATCCTATAGGCCAATTTTAGCCACATACATGTCACTTGACTCTTGAAAAATAGGTTTCGTGGAATTTTTTTAAAAAAATCTAGGTTTTGTAACCCTCATTTGAGTAGTTTTTATAACATTTATTTCTTTATTTAAGTTTTTATTTTCAATAAGATAGGTGTTATTTTTTTAGTTTTACTTCCTTTTTAGTCACATAAGTAAAAATCCTAGACTATGGTCTTCTTATAAACAAAAGTAATGGAAACACCTTATGCGAGATTATTTATGGACAAAATATGAGTGGTGTTGTAGAATTGAATGATATCGAAAAGGGGAAGGGAAGAGTGTAGAAGCATAATAGTTTTGGAGTATATGCATTGTATAAACAAGTATGAATGGAATTGAAGAAGATATGTGCAATACATGTAGTGTACAAATGAAAAGAGAATGTAAGTGGAGTATTAAGCCCATGACATGATCTTGGAAAACTATCGTAAAGAAAGATTTCTTAGGGGAACACATGACATGTTGAATTGGAGGAAAATCAGGTCATGCAAGTGTTGATAAAATTTACAACCAATGCATATGAGGTAGAGTTTCTTGATTGTAGAGATATATTTTATCTTTAACGTTACAAATTGTGTACCTATACTGAGTAGGAAAAAGAATTTAAATGATAATGTAGACTATAGAGAGTTGGATTAGAGACATTAGTTTCCATATAATATAAATGAGGATATTTAACATGTGATTGATGCTATAATGAAGAATACATATGGAGAGGAGTATAAGGAATATCTGATCAAGTGAAGAATCAAGGAGTTGAAGATGTGACATAGTTAAGTGCATACAAAGTTTCTTAGCATGGACTATAAGTTGAAGACCTCATGGAATATTCTTGAGAAAGATCTCATGATTCATTTCTCTTACCTAGGTTGTATGTTGTAGGAGCATCCAAACACAAGAAATTTACATAATCAAAAAATAATAAGTACATGTAGTGCCAAATACAAGGTTTTTCCAAATCTAGATCTTAGAATATATGTAAGATGAACTAAACAATGACTATAACAAGATTTACCATGCAAGAACCAGATTCAATCATGTTCAACACCATTATCCAACCAATATGAACCATTGTATTAAATATTGTAAAACACATAAGCTTCTTACATTACATAAGTATCTCCATGAGTCATGCGTGCGACAAAACCAACAACATAACTCTACAATTTGACACACACAAAACCATGCAAATCAATACATATATATATAGGGGTGGGGACTTTCCCTTCACCACCCATGCACTTCTCAAAATAGGTCACATGCTAATAATAGCCATGTGCCTTTACAAAGGATGCACAACATGCAAGTGCTCTTAAGAATAGACTTCCTATAGTTAACTCTGAGTAGAAATCCTATTATTAGCTTAAACTATGCATGCATGCTTAGTTGTTGCTTGTTCCCAAAATACCATTGTGTGGACCACAAGTCTTCATGTCTTTGTGTGCTCAACACACTAACTCCAAAAATAGCCTTTAAAACAGAAATGGCTAAGTCCTAATCCTGGGCGCTTCAGATATATTGTAGCGTCACACACTCTTCCAACGCCCTACATTCATGCATGCCCAACACTTAGGCCATTTTTTCCATCCAACATTACCCCACACTAAAATGGATTGTCACCCCGAAATGGGTAATCACCTTGTCACTCCAAAGAATATAGGATAAATGAATGAAAGAACAAAGAATAAAGAATATGGTGAGTCATCTTATTGTGTACCCTTTTCTTCTTCTAAAAAATGAATTCTGGATATTCACTTTGAATTTCTCCCTCAAATTCATACTAGTCCTTAAGCATTGCATTTTCCTTGTTAGGGATGTCCACAATGATGCCATCTAACTCATCCAGAGTCATGTTTCCACCCTCACTTTTCAAAATTCTAAGGATGTTGGCCATACCTGAGACCATCCCTTCCATGACATCCACCTTCGCATGGCAAATGAGCTTCCCAATGCCCTTGATCTGATCCATGTGTTGTTTCCTCATAACATCCAATGCATCATTTTTCTCTACCAAGGTAACTCATTTATGTGCTTTGAGTGTTTCATCCTTTGCTTCTGTAGAACTTCATTCTCCTCTACCTTTTTCTTTCCTATATTAAGTTATCAAGCATTGTACACATGGCCAATATTGTATCTTCCTTCTTCATTTCATCTTTTAAGGCTTGCAAAATAGCCTCATAGCTAGATATCTTCCTTGCAATCAAATCCTTGGCCCTCGATGCTTCTTCTGCAACATCCTTTGGTTTAGGGAGGCATATTGGTTCATCCTCTAAAAGAAAATGAACTATTGTACGGAGGTAATGTAGTTCTGACTTGAACTCCTCTGCACCTTCTTCTAAAAATCGGGCCTTTTCTACAAGATTTCATTGACAATCTACTCGGCCATATTTTTGACATTTTGTGCCTCGGCCACTACATTATCCCACTCTTGGTGAGTCATTTGATTTCTCTATCCTTATCTTTCTTATCTTCTAGGAGCACTCGTATTGTTGTTGCCTTATCAATATTCTAGCTGTGCTACTTTAGTGGACACTTTAACCAATGTGTTACTCACCTGTTCATCAGAAAATTACATGGGTTTGATGGTCATATGGCGCGTATGTGGCACCTTCCTCATCTTCTTTGAGTTGCACACCTCCTCGCAAACATCAAATTTAGGCTCATCCATGTGAGTCTGCATGCTCCATGATAATTTCTTGTGAGTGCGCATATTGGCCATCTCTGGGTCCATCCAATCCCAACCATACAATTGTATATTGGGAAGGGTGCTCTGGAAGTGGGTGTGAATGATTTTTTCTTGGTCATCCAAGTAGCCCAACTTTTGAGTTCCCACTTGCCTCTTCATCATTATGCCCACCTGTGTGTTGCCAACATCCTCATGAATAGACACACCCTCTTCTTGTTGTATGGCCATGCCTGCATCTCTTGCATAGTGCCTCCAACATTTTGGTTTACTTCTCCCTCTTTCTCTTCTCCTTCAGGCGCATGGGCATTCTAGAACTTTTGTATCCCCACTGGTGCTTCTTTCCCCTTCACCTGAGTGTTTCTCATGGGTACTCATACTATCGTCAATGGTTTCATATATGACCGTCCCCAATATCTTCATCCTCCTACATCTCAATGCTAGGGGTGTCCTCCTTCTTCTACGCATGCTTTGTGAGGGGACTCTTCCTCCTCACTATCCTTTACAGAACATATTTTTGGCACTTTCTCCTTTCTTCTTCCTCATTCTTCACAAGGAGTTACACACGGTGATCTTCTTACCAATTGTGAAGTCCTATGCACCAGTGTCTCTGGATGTGCACCTTTTCCATAGAACTCTCCTTGTATGAACCAGTCGATGTTGTCTTCTGGTTCCTCTTGCTCTAGGATGTTCTCTAACCTAGTAGGCTCTGGATCTTCCTGAGTAGGGGGTGTCGATGTAACTTTCCTTGAGGTTCCTACTGTCTGCCCCTTCTTTGGAGGTCTTGGGAGTGTCATATCCATGCCCCTTCACCACCTTTCCATCCTTGAACCTTGGCCTCAGATAAATGTACACATGCGCGGTTCAATTTTTCCTATGGCCAAACTCTCTAGCGTGATGTCCACATTTCCTTGATTCCATGGTTTCCACATAGGCCTCTTTCCCTGCCATACATAAGTCTTGCGTAGAATGTGGATATTTGTGTCTACTTTTTCCATGTCAAACTAGAGCTTGTGCATGCATCGTGGAACCTGTTCATTGACTCCTTGAAATATCTAGCAGTAAAATCAAAAGGGAAACTTACACCATGGGCTCTTACCACCCGAATGCATATGGAAGCACCCCAAGCTGAAGTGTTGGTAGACTACAAAACTCAACTTCTCCATTTAGTACTTTGGGTAGCTCACATGGAATATGCCATTCTCCTTCAAATTCCCTACACAGTCTCCTGAACACCTTCCCAAGGTGCTCCTTATACATGCATTAGAAATAGTTCCATAGAGTGTATTTGGAAAATTTCTTCACTGGGGATTTATTCTCCAATGAAAACTCCCAGATGTTCTCCCTAGGTCCGTCGGGTACTCCAATTTCACTAAATACAATCAATAATAGGATTGTGCCCCAAGTAATCTTCTCACCTTTATCTTCTTGGACACTGTGCCTCATTCACCAAGCTTTCTGTGATGTACCCGAAATGTTGTAATATGTCTTGTTGACCATTTTATGTGCTTATATGTAACCAACACATATTCACCTCATTCCACCATTCAGTGGCACCCAACTTGCTTCCTGTCAAGCGTGTTACAACCTAGTGGCCATGTCTACAATGTTGGTTACTTTGAAAGGCTCAACCCCCTTCTTATACTTGATGTAGGGTGGTTGTGGCATCAATGCCCTCATCATCTGATAGATCTCCAGTGATCTCTGAGCCCGAGTCATGCGCAACCTGTCACCTTCCCAATCAACTTGGTGGTGATCCTCATTCTCCTTCCCACAAAGTAGAAAAAATCTTCATGGATGCATGTGACATGAGCCACTGATACAATTTCTCGGGCTTCCCAAAATAGGGAAATCCAGAATTTGCATGACCCCCATGCTTTTGAGTAACCTCTTCACGGAGGTGTCCAAAACCTAGTGTCATGTGTCATCTACCAACCACATCCGATTTTTTTCTTGTAAACTTTTTGCGACATCCTTGAAGGCATTTCTCAGTGTGGTGGTTGATTTCTAAAACCCTACACTGTGTAATATTTTTTTTCCATGGCCACCCCTCAATAACTTCTTCTAGATATAACATCTCAACCAGCCACTCCTCTGTTGGGTCATCAACCTCCTTCTCCACAACTAGAGCCCTTTCATGGTGCCATTGTTCCTTTCGATCCTGTGAGTGTGAATGAAAACCCTAGCTGTCATGCAAATGAAACCTAAGTCACCCTCCCATCATGCACACACACCACCACTTGAATCCTTCTTCTATACCTAGATGCTCAACAACATGCTTCAAAATGTGACAAGTTTACTCACTCTGCAGAGTGCTCGTTGTCTCTATCTTCTCTTCT
This sequence comes from Taxus wallichiana var. yunnanensis, assembly GCA_018340775.1. Taxonomy (NCBI): domain Eukaryota; kingdom Viridiplantae; phylum Streptophyta; class Pinopsida; order Cupressales; family Taxaceae; genus Taxus; species Taxus wallichiana. Next base: position 188,078,901 of record CM031236.1, read on the forward strand.
TCACACTTCTCAATTTTCTTCAAACTCACAAGGTAACAAATGTCATTGCAAATGTCACTTTAAACCAAGTTTTTCAAAATCCCCTTCATTAATTTCTCCACCTACCACCATACATGGCATTAATTCCCTTTGAGCATGTTTTGTGCCTCTTTGTCCCATGCCCCAATCTCTCACACCTCAAACTTTTGTGCCTCAGTCATAACTTTTTGGCACGCCACTACTTATCTATCACATATCTCCTCTACCCACTTCCTTACACCAAGTATTTATCCAATGTGACCCAAACATACGTAGTCTCAAATGTTGCAGCCTCCTTGAGTTATATTGAGTGCTCACCCTTACGTGTGGTCTTTAACTTTGAGCAATCCTCTTGAAGTTTTCATCACTTTTCAAAACTTGTTCCCTTTATGGTCACCCATGAGTTTATTTCTTTTTGTACCAGACTAACCTTCTTTATCCACCCCACACTAAGGGTATGTGTAGTCCTCTGTGCATAAAAACACTTGAGATTGTAATCAGCTTCTGCATGCAAGCACACTTATTACACATAACACTGAACTAAATTGACAAGCATAATGATGATGATGAAGGAAACACATCTAAAGGAAATACAGTAAGGGAAATCTAATCTAAATGGAAATATTTCCTTATTACAAACACCAAGAAGACTTATTTATAGTAGGGCTTCACCTACTCCCATTGAAGTAACTGGGTAACCATGTTCCATCAAGCGCCTCTAGTTGGCAAGTTCTTGAGTCAAGTATATGAGTGATAACATACGGTCCCAACCAATGCACCTTAAGCTTTCTTGGGTGGCACAAAAACTTTGAATCATAAAGAAGTACCATCTACCCAACCTCAAGCTTCTTGTCCCTGATGTGCATGTCATGTCATGCCTTTTTCCTAGCTTTTTCTTGCTTCTACTCCATCATGTTATGGTGCACCTCTCATCCAGTGTATCAACTTGTCAATTCTCTCTTCCAATGCTTTCTCATCAGCTAGACCTCCTGCACACATAATACACAAAGAAGGTAACATGAATTCCATGGGAAGAACTACCTCTGTGCCAAACACCAACTGAAAGGGTGTTTCCTTATTCAACCATTTGTAGGTTGTTCTATATGCCCAAAGCACAACAAAAACTTTATCATCCCAATCTTTCCTTCCAACATCACAATTTTTGTCAAAGTCTGGCTCAATATCTTGTTGAAAGCCTCAAGTAGTCCCATTTTCCTAAGGGTGATAAGGTGTTGTCTTATGGTGTGCAACCATAAATTCATCCAATAATATCTTGATGGTCTCATTAAGGAAATGAGTGCCTCTATCACTTGTCAAACTTAAAGGACATCCATACACTGGTAAGAATATTTTCCCACAAGAACCTTGTTGTTGTTGTATTGTACAATCCTTTATAGGTGTTGCTTCCACCCACCTTGTAAGATAATATATACAAGTGATGATATAGCGTGATCCAGTTCTATGTGTGGATGGGGAAATAGGACCCACAAAGTCTATTGCCCATTTCTCAAAAGGTTTGCACTAGTAATAGGCCTCAAAGGCATTTCATCTCTCTTCCTAGGTTTTCCAAGGCACTGACAGTGATCACATGCCTTACAATACTCCTTGCAATCCTTGTACAAGGTCTCCCACCATAAACCAGCTAGTAGAATCTTGTGCGCGGTGGCATCACCTATATAGTGTCCACTGCATAATACCACCATGAGCCTCCTCCATGATTGTTGTGCTCATGCTCTAGTACACACCTAGCCATGCAATACTTCATCTCGACCTAGTTTGTATAAGTCACCACTGATCAACATGAAAGGTGCGACATGAATTGCAAGTTGTTTCTTTTCCAAGGCCTTCATTCCTTCGGGTGCCATACCTATTGCGTAAAAAGACAACAATATCCTCTAACTTCGAGGGTGTGGTTTAACCTATATAACTATGCATCTGACATTGTATCTTGATACTACTCATGTCATCTCTCTGATTGAATCCTTGATAAATGATTTGGACCAGAATTGCTTTTACCTAGCTTTACCACCACTTTGTAAAGTCAAACTCTTGGAATAAGAGAACCCATCGGCATATGTGCCCCTATAAAATGGGCTTGTTTACCAAGTATCTCAATGCCATGTGATCTATATAAAAAAAAAGGTGTTGCTAGTAAGTATTTATGTCGAACTTATGCAACATGTAGATCATTGACAAAGCCTCACACTCATAGTTGTATAATTTTGTTATGCAGGAGTCAACTTTCTACTAGCAAAGCAAATAGGATGATCTACAATACCTTCTCCAGGATGAGCTAGAACTACACAATGGCCATGCTAGAGGCATCCACATGTACATGAAAGGGTAGATTCCATGAAGGAAAATGTAAAATAGGCACCGTAGTAAGCCTCTCCTTCAGCGCTTTGAATGTGCGTTGTTGTGGTTCTCCCCAATAGAACTTCCCTTTACCTTTTAATAACTCTTCCAAGGGTATGGAAATCTTAGCATATCCTTTGATAAACTTCTTGTAATACCTGTGTGGCCCAAGAATCCATGCACCTCACTCTGACTAGTGGGTTCCTCCAAGCCTAAGATGAACTACAACCTTAGCTGGGATCTACTAACAAACCCTCCTTGTAGATGATATGCCCTAGTAGAGTTCCAAAAGGTGTAGAAAATACACACTTCTTGATATTTAAAGAGATGCTTAACTATCTACACCTCTCAAACATTAACCTCAAATTGTCACAATGATCCTTGATAAGCCCATACATGGTCCAATCATCCAAGTAAACCTGCAAGAATTTGTGAATAAAATCCTAGAATGCTTGAACAACAATGCGTGAAAATATTGTAGGCATTCTTCAATCCAAAGGGCATCACCATGTATGCAAAAAATTCCCCATTCAGTGGTGAAAGTTTTTCTTCTCTTGATCCTCTTTAGCAATTCTTACTTGATGATACCCAGAGAATCCATCTATAAAAGAGTAAATTTTGTGCCCTACAAATGCCTTCCAATATTTCCTCAGTGAATGGTGTAGGGAAAGGATCAATCACACATGCAACATTCAGCTCCCTGTAGTCCACACAAATCTTGATTCTTCCATCTTTCTTTATGTTGATTACCATAGGGCTAACCCACTCTTGATTCCTCTATGGGCTCAATAATGCCAGATTCCAACATCTTGTCAATTTCTTCTTTAACTTTTACGTGTAGGTTAGGGTTCATCTGTAAAGGTCTCTTCCTAACTAGGCACCTTCCTTTAACTTAATTTTCATCTCACCCAAATATTCATGCACTCCTTTCAACTCATGGTAGCCCCTAGGAAACAAGTCTTGAAATCACGTAGAAACTCAATTATCTTAGCCACTTCAGAGTCAGACTAATAATCTCCAATTATGGCCTCCTTAGGTTCAACATCCATGCCAATGTTCACTTTCTTCATCTTCATAGGTTCATGGTAGGCACATGCCTTCTCATCCACACTTATCTAAGACCTCACGCATACCCTCTAAATGATCTATGTCCAAATTTTCCACTTCTTCATCATCCACCATATAGACCATCTTTCCTTTCTCCTTCTCTAGGAAAGCACTCAAGCAGTTCTGCATCTCTGTCTCATCTACTTCATCAAAATGCACTTCTAGGTATGACTCACCAAATAACTCTTGAATGAGTTCTTCAGCCTTTGCACTATCTCCCATAGTCAAGTCACTTCATAACTTGTAATGCCTCTTTCACGAGGTTTAGTGGAGAAGTAGTCAAAATTTTGGATCATTCCTGTAGTCAAGTCTTTCCAATTTCTAGTCTCTCTATGCAACTCTGCATAAACATACCAAGCACACGTGCATAACCTCACAAGGTGAAATAAAGTTTGTGCACCCATAAAGAAGGTGGTAAAGCTTCCTGCCCCTCTATCCAGAGTCTCTCACATTTGTTGAACGTGGTGTTGAACAAGATTATTACCATGATATTCACATATTTGAGTAGGTGCATTACTCTGAGAAACCTTGTTGATAGAGAAAATTCTCACTTCTCTCCATTCTATGAGATTATCCCTATGAACCATCCACCACAGTGTGTTATTGTCCCACATAGGGTATAAACTAACATATTCCTTCTATCCACCTAATCCTTCCATTGTACTTCCATGGCTCACAGAATACCTCAGGGTTTCCTTCACCAGTGTACTGGGTATAGGGTTGTTTTCCTAACCACCTAACACAACGTGGCCTACTTACATGTGTAGCTACACTTCTTACCTCACACCCAACCATCTCATAAGTGCCATGTGCCCAATTTTCATAGGAAATACTTGTAGTATCATTGATGGATTATATGCATCATCCCACTGGAGAATTCCTTCCTTAGATGGCTCAAGTGCTTCCGGATCTCGAATGGTGTGCACATAAATTTTGTTTAGGTCTTCTTCACTTAAGGGCTCAACATAAGGTGTATATTTCCCATCTGTCAAAGGGATAATAACTCATTCTTCCTTGTTCTCAAAACTGATATATCCCTTATTGAACCATAGATCAACATTATTTGCATAGCACCAAGGGCACCCAAGTAGAGTTGGGAAGTTGTCCACTTCTACAAGTGTTAAGACCTCAAAGTCCCTAGTGAACTTGGCCCCATGTATAGTAATGGATGCATCCTTCAATACTCCAATTGGCATGGCCTTAGTCTGATTTTCCATATACAACACATTGGAAGATGGTTACTGCATGGAGGTCTTCCCATCTAAACCCATGCATCTAAAGTAAGCACATTCACTTCCATGCTATGTCAATCAAAATATTTCTCAAAATCCATCCATCCACAACAACATTCAAAGTGATCTCCTTTTCATAATCCAAGCTATGGGGAGGAGATTAGCATGCAAAATCTATCATCCATTCTCAATACCAATGCATGTGAGTGTTTCCTTTTAACCAACTCCCTAATAATGGAATAATGTTCTCTGATGCACACATCTTGCATACTTCCTTTAGATCATCAACATCCGACTAGAAAGTCTCATTTCCTTCTTCTATTCAACTTCCGAAATTGTTCCTTTAAACATTGTATTTCACCTACATGTAGATTTTGAGTACCTCCATGGTTTCTAATAAACCTCCTTCTGATGTGTAGGGTCTGGATATTTTGCATGTAAAACCTCCTCCTTAGTAATGGTAGGATTTTTTGCAATGTTTCTCTGTGCACGCAGCCTCAACGTGTAGTAATCTTCACATAGGTACTACCTCAGGATCTAGTGCTAACTTTGGCATCCATTGGTTTTCCATGGCACATTGTATTCTAACCATCCTTGCACCCTTGTTCTCCTATTTGTGCTTCTTTCTCAAATGTTCATATAAGTTTGGGAACTCTTCATAGTTATGATTCTTTCCACAAAAATAACAAGTAATGTTCTAGGACATTCACACTGTAATGGTCAGGGATCCACACATATAACATGTTCCACGAGGGAACTCACTTCATCCACCATCCACGGCCTCGGCCTCTAAATCCACCATGGTATCCTCGACCTCTACCATGGCCTCCCTCAAAGCACCCTTCATTTTGATCATAGCACCCTTGAGTGTGATCATGATCATGTTGCTCACTTTTATCCTTAGAGTTATTCAAACTCCCATTTTTGTCATACACCAATATCAATGGCATCATGGATCTGATCAATCAACCTGTAATCTTTAGTATTGTGAGTTGTGGACTAAAAATTTTATAGTAGCAGGACACATTCTTTCTTATCACGCATTGCAACAATGGAAAATGGCTTACATCATGGTCTAAATGACATATCTCACATTCTAGTAACAAGGAGCACACCGATCTATGAGGACAACTATCCTTAGTATGCCCCTCTACTTCACAATCTGTGCACCAAATTCCACTACGTGTCTCATGTGTTGTATTGGCTGATAGTTTCTCTAACTATTTTTCCATTTTGCATGAATCTGAGCTTCCAAGAATGGGCTCACTCTAGTGTCTATGCTCCCGATGATACCTCAATGCACAAAAGCTACTTCAAGTGCCTCATGTGGGTCTATATAAGTCTTATGTGAGATCACCCTCCTAAAAGGTGTGATCAAGCCTCCAAAACCACTTGTGCATGTTGACTTGCATGGATATCATATGATAGTTTAGACAAGAGTGTTTTGAAATGAGCATCATATTCTCGGACACTCTCAGTAGTGCCCTGCTTGATATCCTTGAGCACTTATACTTTTCTTCTCGAACTCAGGGATATAAAATTCTTTAATGAAAGCATCTCGTAACATGTTGTATAATCCACACAAGTCTGATCAGGGTCAAACTTCCTACTACAGTTGTGCGCGTGTCCTGCTGAACATAGTTGTAAAATGACTTGCCTTGCACTCTAAAGTTGTAATTCCTTTCACATGCCATAGTATCTCACATATGGACATGCTCAACATCTTCTATTCCCTATACTCTGGGAGATGAAGTGACATCTCCATGTAAATATTTTGGGGCTGGTGAGGACCATGCCCACCAAATCCAAACCTCATGTGTTACCTCCACCTCCAATCCACTAGATCTCGATCCACCTATTCCTCTTGATCCTCCACCTATAACAGGAATTGAACTAGAGGATGTACTTCCATGTGTCCCAATAGTGGTGCTAAACTGAACTCCTATACGGTCTATATAGTTGCTACTCCCCATGTGAGTCCAAAGTTTTACGTGCTTGTTGTGCACTCACTGCAAAAGGTTCCCTCCAACTAGTCCAAATAACAAGGAAGACATCTTCCTAGCCATAAATGTACTTGTTATTTGATTCACTCCTAAACTTGTTGATAAGTCAACTCTACCTCTTGTTCTCTACTCCCAAACTGCTTTGTTGACTACTAGTTGTAAAAAACTGGAAAACCAAGCACAAGGGCTAGGTTTCCACGTAGGTTCGAGATGCTCCCATGGCCCATGTTGTCTCTACATCCTCTCATAAGAGGTCGATGAGGGTTCCTATCATGCTTTCCCAAATGGGGAGTTCCATCTCTCTCCACGTCCTCTACATGAGCTCCAAATCCTTCATGAGTCCATCTCTCTCCTCAAATGCCATCCATTCTACAACCTCTCATGTTGCTTCTCTAAATCCCTCTCACATGCCTCATTGAACTTAAGTCACCTTTCTTCTCTTTTCCTCTCTACCTAGGTCCACCATCCTTCACCACACCTTCTCCTTCCCCCATGTGTGGTGGGGTTTAGCTAGCCATCAAATTCTCTTCCAAATTTAGGGTTACCATCAAGATCTTGATCTTGGTGGAATTATGTGCGTAGATATGATCCCCTGGGATAACATAAAAATTGAAACTCAGCTACCTCCAACAAGAGTAAGTGGAAATTGAGTACTCCAAAATATAGCTATTTAGAACACCACGAACCAAGTATCCACAACACGCGTCCAAATTAGATCAACATCATAGAGAGCCTAAAATTCTTCTTGCATCTAGACAAGTGTGTGAAACCTCCAATTCCTTTTAGATGCATAAGCAACCAACCACTCATATAGCTTATATGGGGAAGATAGCAAAGAAGCTTTCATATAAGCAATCATACAAATTCTACTCAACCCACGTGCATGCGTCAAACTCAGATCCAATGTTGAATCTCTAAGCGTACTCTTCTTCCATATCTACTATCCACTCCTCAACACTTGCTAAGGTCAACGGTACATCTTCATCATGCAACATCTTGAAAATAATTGAAAAAGAGGTCCGAAAATGGAACCCAATGATGCAACCTAGAATTCACTGTGAATAACCCAAGCGCGTTGCACATCACTTAGCTTGAGATGAGTGCTCACCCAAAGCGTGCAAAGGCACCAGGTCCCTCTTTAGAGTTGCTTGTACAAAATGTTAGCATGATGGTGCATATAGGTATTTAGATTCATTACCAATAGTAAACAACACATAGTGCATAAACCAGATCTAGATCTTAGAATATATGTAAGATGAACTAAACAATGACTATAACAAGATTTACCATGCAAGAACCAAATTCAGTCATGTTCAACACCATTATCCAGCCAATATGAACCATTTTATTAAATATTGTAAAACACATAGCTTCTTACATTACATAAGTATCTCCATGAGTCATGCGCATGACAAAACCAATAACATAACTCTACAATTTTGACACACACAAAACCATGCAAATCAATACATATATATAGGGGTGGGGACTTTCCTTCACCACCCATGCACTTCTCAAAATAGGTCACATGCTAATAATAGCCATGCACCTTTACAAAAGGATGCACAACATGCAAGTGCTCTTAAGAATAGACTTCTTATAGTTAACTCTGAGTAGAAATCCTATTATTAGCTTAAACTATGCATGGCACTCAGTTGTTGTTTCCCAAAATACCATTGCATGGACCACAAGTCTTCATGTCTTTGTGTGCTCAACATGCTAACTCCAAAAATAGCCTTTAAAACAGAAATGGCTAAGTCTTAATCCTGGGTGCTTCAGATATATTGTAGCGCCGCGCACTCTTCCATGCCCTACATTCGCGTGCCCAACACTTAGAGAAGGTGGACCATTTCAAATTCCATAACTACTTCCAATGCTTACAAATTGGTCAAAGTCATTGAATTGGTTGAAAACTACGGTAAGGATATAGAAAATCGAGTCTAAAAACAAGATGCGAGTTACTCCAACCTAAGTGTAAAAAAAAAACCGTTTTTAGTTCAAGCAATACCTTTCTTAGTTTGTGAGTCTAGAATATATACTCTTTTGTTTTTGTTATCCCATCGGTATTATTATAACCTTCAAATTTCAATATTCTAATAAAGAGTACCATATTTTGTATCTCTAACCTAAGTCCTCCCTTGAATATAATTATGTTATGTGTTTTGTGTTGCATGTTATCTATTGTTTTGCACACCTATTTTGGGTTTTCTACATATAAGTTTTGTGGGTTGCATGGTCTAAGTTAGTCCTTTGTGAGACTCATTGACAACAACTTCATAAGGACCTCACTTAACCGTAACTTAATTTAAAATATGAAGCATAGTAGATATTGAAGCATATATAAAAGTAAGCACACGATCATGTTGATTTACATTTAATGAGAGGGTTTAACACTCAATTATGTATATAAATGTCAATTGAATGCTAAGACAAGGAGTTTAAGCTACTCTACATAGACATATACATTATAAAGAACATTTCTTGTATTTGAACTTTGACACTTTAACAACCACAAAGTATATTGAACTTGTCCCTATGAGGATTTTACAAGTAGTGAAATCTAGTAGTCTTCTTATATGTATACTTGTGTGAAAAATACAAATAAGCACAAAATTTGATTGGTGAAAAATACAAATAAGCATAAAAATTGAATGTACTAAGGTAGGACAAGAGCTATAAAAATCAGTCCAAGTGGCATGTGGCTATATTATTAACAAACCAACCATAACCATGATTGTTAGATTGTGCACTAATTTTCTTAACAATGGTAATGATAATTCTACAAAGGAATCTCCCTACTCCAATCACACTCATAACCATAGAATTCAATCTCCCTCTAAATGGTTCATTTGATTGCTTATAAGAAAACTAATGATTTTATGTATATATTTAATCTATTTTCGGGGAAGTTGTGAGGCTACATGGTTTTCCATACAACATTGTATCTTACATATGTACTAAAATTTGAAATGCTTCTAGAGAACATTATGGAAGAAGATGAACACTATATCACAATTTGGTTCAACATATCATCTTCATATGGATGGTCAAATGAAAGTGTTGAATAAAAACTTAGATAATCTATTGAGATGTTAGTGAGAGAAAATATTGGACAATGGGACTTAGGCTTGTCATAAGTAGAATTCACATACAATAATTTAGCAAACAAAAGTACAAGCAAGACCTCATACAAGATTGTCTATTGGAATAATTTGAGAGATGATATCCAAGAAGGGAAAGGGAGGATTTATATTGAGGGACATACAAGCATAGAAAATGATAATGTAGATTTTAGAGAGTTAGATTGGAGACATTCATTTCCTAAGAAAGCACGAGAGAATATGCGTAGCGTGATTGATGCTATAGTCAAGAAGATGTGTAGAGATGAGTACAAGGAATATATGTCAATTGGAGAGGCTAAGAATTTGAAGAAGTGACGTGGTTGAGTGTATCCAAAATTCCTAAGCATGGAAGATCATTTGAAGAACTCATGGAATGTGCATAAGAAAGGGTCAACAATTCATTTCTATTACTTGGGTTGTGTGATGCAAGAGAATCCATGTGAACAAGTAATCCACATCATCCAAAAAGACTAAGTAGGTGTAGTGATGAATGAAAGACTTTTTTGTCTTGTGTAGAAGTAGTCTCACATGAAAGGTTGGAATAGAACTCTAGATGCAAATGAGTGTAGGCTTGGAAAACAAAAGTAAAGCTTGTGCTTGTGCGAAGGTTGGTATTGCACCCTATGTGCAAAAGTGTGAAAAAGGCTCAAAGAAAATTTTTACATGTAAAGATTCGACATCAATTGGATGCTACGTGTCACACGAGAGAAGATCTTGATGGTGAGGACACATAACGATTGAAGGCGGCGAGTCGACAAAGAATGTGAACTATTTAAACTTTTGCTAACTACTTCTAATGCTTATAAATATATTGGTCTAAGTTATTGAGTTTGGCACCCAGTTAGAGTAAGAATATACAAAGTTGAGTCTTAGAAGAAGACTATCATTTATTGTATGACCTAAGTGTGAAGAAGGAAACATTTTTGGTTCAAGCGAGCCTTGCAAAGCCAACAAGTCTAGAGTATAAGTTTTTATTTTGATATGCCATTAGGGATCACTATAATCTTTTAATTTCAAGACTATAATATGAGACCATATTGTGTATACGCAATTGAATTCCTCCATTAAATAAAATTATGTTCTTTGTGTTTTTGATGCATGTTATCTATTGTTTTGAGCACCTATTTTGGGTTTTGGGTGCATAAGTTATGTGGGCTATATGGTTTAAGGTAGTCTTTCATTAAACCCCCTCAATTCCTTCCTTAACAATAACTTAATTTTTTAGAATATGGAGTGTACTACATGTTAAAGTATATATAAAATTAAGTACACATTCATGTTGATTGGCATTGAATGAGATGGTTTAAATCTTATTTATATATAAAAAAAAATGTTAAATTAATGTTAAGACAAGGAATTTAAGTTCCTCTTTACGCAACAATTACATATAGCCCATGTTTTAGATTACATATAACAGATCACACTTGCTAAGCAAGCACATATCTAAGTCATGCAAAGAACAATCTAAACGTTCAACCAACCATCAGCCTTACCAATTAAACTACAACCCTTTTGATAATTTAACCACTATTGAACTCTATTAGTCTTCTTATATATATACTTGTGTGCAAAATACACATAGGTGCAGAAATTGATTGTACTAAGGCAGGCCAGGAGCCAGAAAAAATAATCCAGGTGGCATTTGTTTACATTATCGACAAACCAACCATGACCATGACTGCCAAATTGTGCACTAATTTTCTCAACAGTTGTAACGAGAATGCTGCAGAGGAAGCTGCCAACACCAATGACACTCAGAAATATGGCAATCCCCAGGCTTGTCATTGTGTCTGGCACTTCGCTGTAAAAATATTCCTGCAATCCCACCAGAGCGAATGCATCTGTAATCCCAAACAACATGTATTGTGGAGCTAGCCAGAAAACACTCATAGGGATTGTCTCATGTGGCTTTTCCACCAACCCATTTCTTTTGCTGTTTGCAACCTCTTTATTTCCACCAGCGCTGCAACCACCAGACTGAGAATAGATAAAGCCAAGCCAACACCAATTCTTTGAAGAATTGTTATGCCTCGCTCATGGCCTGTAATTCTTCTAGCAATTGGAACCAGAACTCTGTCATATAGTGGTAGGAATAATATGTTGGCTATCATTCCAATGGCAAACACTGAAGCTTGTGGAAGCTTGAAACTGGAGCCAATTGCCCTATCCATGGTGCCACTTTGCTTTATGAAATATGTTGATTGCAGTGTTAAAACAAGTGTAAATGTCAAGCATGTGAGCCAGATGGGTATAATCCTCAGGAATTGCTTGGCTTCTTCTACTTGATTCATTGTGCAGAGTTTCCAACGATTGGGTTTTATTGTTATTTCTTCAGAGTTGATATCCCCTTCTCTTTGGTGTACTGCAGCCTTGTCTAACCACCTGAACATGGACATCCATTAATTTACTGAACCAGAACTCCATACTGATCATATCAATTTACTTGTAGATGTAAACCCACATCAATTTAAGTTACCTGAAACTTTGTGTGTGTTCAAGGTATCTCCCTTCAATTTCTGAATCCTCCTGGTAGAGCGAGGTTGGATCCAATGGCAATTCCAATTTTCTGTTGCGGGCAGCTGCAACAAACACCTGAATAATCCGACTAGTTGGACTGGCATTGCCAGCATTGACACTGACTTTATTTCTGTAAAAACTTGTACCACACAAAAACACCACAATTGATAAACTAAAGGCAGCAGTCACCAACCCAAACCCTGCTCCCCAACTCACATTTTCCTGCACATAAACCACAACTGTAGTACCCAACAAAATCCCAACACTATTGGCAATAAAAAACCAATTGAAGAAGCAATGCTTCTGGAGCCTTTCCTTCGGATTGTGTTTATCAAACTGATCAGGACCATATGAACCCAGAGAAGGCTTGTACCCTCCTGCACCAAAGGAGACCATGTACAGCCCAAAGAAGAGCAGTCCAACTTCAGCTGGGAAGCATTGTCACAATTCAAAGGACCATGTGGGGGACATGTTGGTGGTTTCAGGAAGAGAGAGATACCGCCATTGTCACTAAGCTCAGACCCTGCACAGTGCACCTCCCACAAACATATTCAATTCATATTTAAAAAAGATAACTGGCATAAATAGTTATGGGTTGTAGTTCAATGGTGCATATAATGGTGTAAAAAGTATTGCCTAGCGATCCATCGAGGTAAATATCAACAAAAATAAAATATGACACTCTGAACGAATTTAGCAGAATGGATACCCCTCAATCCTTGACAGTTAAGCCCAAGAATTCTGTACACCTAACCCATGCAAACTTCAAACCAATCAAAAAATGTTCAAAAACTTAAGATGAGCACTTAGATAACTCTGAAATTGAAAGCAATTTCATAACTGCAGACATAGTCATAAATCTTCAAGTTGAAATACATGTAATGTTTTTAATCCAAGCCTTACCAAGAAATAAATAAATGAGCATGCAACCACCATCCAATATCTGTCAAAATATGAATCTGCTAAAAAACCTCCTACCAGAGGCAAAACAGTAGTGACACCCGTCCAATTGTTGACATTTTTAGCAGAGGAGACGAGTCCCTTGTGCAACACATTTGTCAAATATGTTATCAAACTGGAGATGATTGTAAATTGAGCCATTCTTTCAGTCAACTCCACAACTGGACACAGTACAAGAAAACCCAAATCTCAGAAACATATGAATTGAAAAAAAAAATATGAAGCAGGGTGCAAAAAGACCATACACAAAATGAAGAGGAGGCCTTCCATCCCCTGTTTTTGCTGTGGAAGCAGGCCTTCCCTTGAAGTCTACTGAACCATCCTTCACCCACAGTATTATACCCTCTTCTTCCATGGAAACTCACTTCATCCGACTCTACTCTCTCTACTACACCACAATAAAACAATATAAGAATTTTACATCCCGAATATCGATGCTGCTTTTCAGTAGAAATGATTCCAAAGAAATGACTCCAGAGAAATGAGTTTTTTAATTATTAGTGCTCGCATAATACCATTCATTGATTCACATGTTGGCCACTTTTGACTCTGTTTTTGGTATAAGAACAAACTTTATATTTGAAAGGTTAATTCCATAATTAAGTAAGCTCAAATCCAACATTCCCTCACTTGTAAAAAGTTTATTGGATGATTATGTTTAAATGAAAATGAAGCACAAGAAAAAAAGAGATAAATGTAGATCTAAAGTATCAATATGTTGACATAAACTTATTATTACAAAAAGATAGGGACCGATGTTTGATTTATAGAATATTTGGATCTCTAGGTAACGCTCAAATGTCAAATAGGTATTGATGGGGAAATTGAATTTTGCTTTAATAAGCTCAAATCCAACATTCCCTCACTTGTAAAAAGTTTATTGGATGATTATGTTTAAATGAAAATGAAACAGGAAAAAGAAGAGATAAATGCAGATCTAAAGTATCAATATGTCGACATAAACTTAGTATTACAAAAAAAGATAGGGACCTAATGCTTGATTTATAGAAGATTTGGATCTCTAGGTAACGCTCAAATGTCAAATAGGTATTGATGGAGAAATTGATTTATGCTTTAATAATGTACTACACTAACCACACATGTTAAATATGTTCGAAGGTGAGATGAATAAAACTCATAAAATGTTGAGTGATCACAATTTTTAAAAAAGATCAATGAGTATACTTTACTAGCAATCATGCCTGAGTGCTTTAATAATGTACTACGACTAACCACATGAAAATGTTGAAGGGGTTCTCATAAAATGTTAAGTGATCACAATTTTTAAGAAGATCAATGAGTATACTTTACTAGATCATGCCTGAAGTGTGCATACGATGAAATTAAAAGCGTTGAAGGGGGTCTATGGGGAAGAAGTCAAAGTGAAGGGAGAGAAATAATGGGAGAGGAAGGGAGGTGAAGAAGATGGGGTTTGAGGTGGGAGAAGTGCAAGTGCTGGGAAAGTGGAATGGGGAAGTAGTTTGAAAGTGAACCCTCCGAGAACGACATGGACCAATGCTTGCTTCATGTAGAACTTTGTAGGCCCCCTTTTTAGTTTTAAGCTTGAGTAATTGCAGGGAAGAAGGAGATGAATGAATGATCATCAATAATTGAGCTTGCCCAATAGATGGTCATATGAGAAAAACTATTTTCCACTCAGTTTTTTCCAGCTTCAAGGTTGTCAATTGAACGGCATTTAATTTGGTAGTCCAAGCAAGATATGAATGGAATGGTGGAAATTAAATGATGGAGATTGCATATTTGCATGCCCAACCTATTCAAAAGCTCAAATTCTTCTAGTGCAAAGAGTATCTATTATCTACACTCCACTTCATAGTTTTGATCTTGTTCGCACTAGTCACTTGAGTGCAACCGATGTGTAGAATTTATCTTCATATCAAGCTTTGCTATTTTTATTTCATGGCATCAAGGATTTCAATGGACATTTTTATTTTGATAAATAAGACACATACATGAATGGAATGTTGGAAATTAAAAGGTTTGAATTAAATACCTACATGTCACACACCCATTCCATGGATCAAATTGTTCCTACCCAAATAATATCTACTATTTGTACTCCATTTAAGCATTTCAATCTCACAAAGAGGATAAATAAGACACAAGACATGAATGAATGTTGGAAATCAAAAGGTTTGAATTAAATACCTACATGTCCCACACCCATTCCATGGATCAAATTATTCCTACCCAAATAATATCTACTATTTGTGCTTCATTTAATCATTTCAATCTCACAAAGAGGACAAAATAAAAATTTGGGAAACTCAAAAAGGTTAAGGGTTCAAAATCCAACGAAAGTGCTTGTGTCTTGTAGCAAATTTGTAGCCTCTTTTACCAGTTGTAAGCTCAAGTAATTATGCAAATGACCATCAATAAGTGAGGCCCTTGAGCGAGTGGATATAATAGCGAAAGGTAGATATTTTTATTTTTTTTTTTAGTGTTAAGGGTTTAATATGGCGGTGACATTAGGGAAACTTTTAGTGGAAAATTTTCGTAAACTTGCAAATATTAGGGGTTTTGAAAATTGGAAATGGTAAATTTTCATCGATCGATTCCGCCCAGATTCTCCGAAATTTTTCGATAGGTCATTTGTATGGGTTAGTTCACCTACTATTTACACTTAAAAATGAACTTATGCATGTATTTCACCAACGTTTCGAATCAAATTACGCTCATATTTTCTAAGGTATAATACATTTGGCATGTGGGGTTGCAGAGGGTACCCCCTTGTGGAGTTCGGGGAATGGGCCCCCGATAGGGGTTCTAGGGACCACGTGCCCATGAGGATTCGGGGCAACGCCCAAAAAGCCACATTTTATATGTATTTATTCATTGTATTTATTCCTTTTTTGGCACATAGAAAAATTTCCAAACACGATGTCCTACACCTCTGACAACCATGAAAGAGACACACGTCTGCATAAGGGAGAGACAAATGTAGAAGATGATCGTCCAACCCAAAGACTGTCTAAGCACGATAAACGATCATCCAATGTTGAAGAGATAGTCGTGGTGGTAGATGTGTGTCTATATCTAGGAGAGACATTCATCTAACACATATACCATCTAATGTCAAATACATGGCAGTCGACCCAGTCAATCCATTCCATCTAATATAATATAGATGGATGTCCAACTGGCGATCTATCAAATAGAGAAGAGATGATCATCTAACCCAGTCCTTCTAATAGAGAAGAGATGGTCATCTAACCTATTCCGTTTGATGGCACATGGATGAACGTCTAACTCAACCCGTCTAATGATAGATAGATAATCATCTAACATCCATCCAACTTTGCAAAATTGCATAAAATTGTGGCTGTCAAATCGCCTTTCCCACGAATCGTTTTTGGATATTCGCCATTTTTTCAAAAGTCCATTTCAGAGATTCACCACCCATTCTATAATAATTTTTTGGAGGGGGTCTTAAAATGAACCCTAGGCGGTGTTTAATTTATTGGATAAGGAAAAGACGTGAATGGAATTCTAGAAATATAAAGGTGGTAAATAAGTACCCATATATCCCACACCTACTACATATTAAATTGTTCCTACCAAAACAATATATTCTATTCATGTTCCACTTTATCATCTCAATCTTGCTTGCATTATTCACATGAGTGTGATTGGTGCTTTAAGGGACCAAAAAGAGGAAAATTCAAAAGATCGAAGGTACAAGACCTAACCACACCACTTGCTTCATGTAGAACTTGGAAGGCCCCCTTTTTAGTTTTAAGCTAGAGTAATTGTAGGGAAGAAGGAGATGAGTGAATGATCATTGATAATTAAGCTTGTCCAAGAGATGGTCGTATGAGAAATAATTTTCCACTCATAGCTTTTTTTCAGCTTCAAGGTTGTTAATTGAATAACATTTAATTTGGTAGTGGGTAAGTGTCTGAAAAAGATGGGGAGCCAAAAGTGGACACAAAACCATTTTTGGCCATTTTGGCCATAACGCTCGCGTTATGCCTCACGATCACGTCATAAGGTGACGAGAGAAATGCGGGTGGCATTATAACATGAGTGCGTTATGTCGGTAAATCCGATGCACTCATGTTATAATGTGAGCACATTCTGATTATATTTATGTGGCATATATGTTTATGGGAGGGATATACTTGATTAATAAAAGAAAAACTTATACTTTAAATTTGTTTTAGTAAATATAAGAAGTTAGGGTCACTCTACACCTTATGGATCTCATAGTGCCATCTGTCACATTAGAAGATAGTTTTGAGATTCTAATTTGGTTAGTACATGGGTATTTTTCAGGATTTCAGCATTCAGCCTTCAAGCTTTTATGGTTTAAATTATACAATCGATACCTATTTTTATGAAAGAATACAATCTTTGTTTAGGTTTTGGGGCCTTTTGGATTGGTTATTAACATTTGTTGGAGTGTTAAATGTGTCAAAATTAGAATTTACAAACTTCACAACTCCCAAAGGTAGCAACAACTGATCGAATATATGGACTCATGTAATTCCTTATAACACATAATAAATCAAAACACATATGTAAGTTTTTATCGATTCAAATAATAAAGGGAATGGTCATCATGAGGTCTATGAAGGATCGAAACATCATGAGGTGATGCGAGCTTTAACACATTTACATGCATTCATCAACTCATAACAACCAATTTCAATAATTCTCATTAGTATCTTGTTTTTAAAAGTCTTTCCAACAAGCTCTATAGGCTCAAATATGCAAAAATGGCACAATCAACCTAAAACTTACCCTTCCAACCCCATATCCTACTCTCACATTTTGTACACAAGCCCAATCAAGCCCCAAAAATGAACCCTAAACCCTAAGCCCGAAGCCCTAAACTCTCTTAATTTTTAAGGCCTCCATAATTAACCTTAGTGACCACAAATCATATTCACATTCATTATTCACTTTGATACATGTTCATATTCACAAGAACCTCTTCTTCCTTGAAAGTGCCTGGTTTATGTCACTAACTCGAGTAAGGATTACACATACTCTAGAAACTTCACATTTCTCATGATAGATATGGTCGTTGCCACATAGATGTTTAGCATTGGAGTCCAAACTATAAAATTATCCTTGTATTTATTGATGAGAAAATATTCAAAGGATGTCATGAATGTTTGAGGTAATTATTTGAGATCGTCGCACCTTTGCCAAGGAAAGGATATATTTAATTAAATTTGGACATATATTGAGTGTCACAATCGGAATGTTTGTTGCATCTAGAGAAACATTTTCAGACATTGGAGTAATGTATCTTGAAAATAAAATTGAACCCCATGAAATCCTCTCAAATTGCTAGCTTACACAAGCCTTTGGACATATCAAGCTATGTTATTTGAATGAAACCTTCGTTCCCAACATTTGTAACTAAAATAATTATTCAAAAAGCATAAAAAACAATCAAATTTTCTTGGTATCCTAATTCTGATAGACCCATAAAAACAACTAGACTTGTTATTCTCAATTTATAACACTCTTGGAGCTCCAAATATTTCACAAGATATAGAAAAAAAAAAAAAAAAGGAGATAGATGTATTGGGTAACATTTCTTTGTATGCAGAATTTTTCTTGTATATCTTGCATTTCCCTCCTTCAAAATATTAGTAGATGAAAGGCATCAAATTGTGATGAATATATTTGAATGTTCTTATTACAAAAGTAGATGAACCCTTTTTAGTTGAAAATTCTCTTTCCCACAATACTAATAAGAATGGGTAAGACACGAACATTATAGTGAGTGAATGGGTAAACCTAAACCTCGAGCCCTAAACCTAACCCCTAAACCCTAAACCACAACCACGACCCTTAAATCTTAAACCTTAATCCCTAAACCTATAACCTTAAACCTAAACCTTAAAACCTGAACAACCTTAAACCTTAAACCCTAAACCTTAAACCCTAAACCTAAACCTAAACCACAGCCCTTAAACCCTAAACCCTAAACCCCCAGGCCTAAACCTCAACCCTAAACCTAAAACATAAACCACAGATCCCTAAACCTTAAACCTTGAGCCCTAAACCCTAAACCATAAGCCTTAAACCCTAAACCCTAATCCCTAAGCCCAAAACCTAAACCATGAACCCTCAAACACAGACCCTCGGCCTTGAACCCTAAACCCTAAACCTTGAGCCCTAAAATCTCAACCCTCAACCCTAAACCCTAAACCCTAAACCCTAAACCATGTGCCCTAAACCCTAAACCATGGCCCTTAAACCTTAAACCCTAATCCCTAAACCATAAAACCTAAAACCTAAATCCTAAACCCTTGACCCTAAACCTTAAACCCTAAGCCCTAAACCCTAAACCCTAAGCCTAGAATCCTAAACCCTAAACCACATCCCAAACCAATAAACCCTCAACCACACTAAACTATACACCCTAAACCCTCGAACCCTCAACCATAAACCCTAAACCCTTAGCTCTAAAACCTGAGCCACAACCCTATTTTTACCACCCTAAACCACGAGCCCTAACCACTAAAGCCCTAAGCAATAGTCTTAAATATTCCTAAATTTCCTCCAACACTTCCAAGATTCTCTAACATCACCTCCAGATACTTAATATATTTCTTGAACTCTCTCATAGGGTGTTTGATTAGCTCATAATGGCCTTTTTAGGCCTCCGAAGGAAGTTATCTTCCATCAAGTCACATTGAACTTGTCAATCCTCATATCCAATCATCCCCACATTAAAACAAACTTTTAAAAACCTTGTTAATAATTTCATTTGATCCTGGTTGAGAGTGGTGCGAGGCAAGTTGGCCAGAGGAAGGACACACCATTGACCAGGAAGTGAAAGATGCATTCCCTAAGCTTTTAAAGTAGGTGATCATCCATATTATGATTTTACCATATTATAAGAGAAAATTAGTGATTTAACTCCATGCTCATGGGAAAAATCATGAGTCCATATATTTGATCAGTTGTCGCTACCTTTGGGAGTTGTGAGGTTTGTAAATTCTAATTTTGACACATTTAACACTCCTACAAATGTCAATAACCAATCCAAAAGGCCCCTAAACCTAAACAATGACTATATTCTTTCCCAAAATATACATCGATTATATAATTTAAACCTAAAAGCTTTAAGGGAATGCTAAAATCCTTAAAAATACCTATGTATACAGACTTGTTAGAATATGAAAAACCATCTTCTAAACTTTGTTATCTATGTTTGAGTTCACGACAAAGCGATTGGATAACCCCTACAAAATTTTTAAAGTTGATTTTGCATTATGGCCTCTTTTAGAGAATTTCAGTTTTCGGGTTTTTCCGATGACTCGACATGAGTTTTAACATGCTTTGTGTCACCTGCTTTCAAAACCCGAACCCGCTTCATATTGAGAAAATCGGGTTTTCGGACCTTAAGCGCATCGGAACATGCCTAATCAAAACATGTTTTATGCCTCATACTTTCCGAACCAAGTCCGCTTAGTCCTTTGTTTCGGGTTTTCGGAGCTAAATAAACATCTAAACATCTCATGCTTTATGCCTCATGTTTTCCTAAACCCAAACCCGAATCGCTGCACTAAGCCCTCTTGTTTGGGTTTTCTGGACCTCTCAAACATGCTAACATGGCATTCATGCCATGAGTTGTTCGTGAGTTGAACACGTCTGAAAACATGAAGTGTATTAATTACAATTTTCTTATAAATACCTGGATTTCCACGTCATTCTTACCGGCGTATTTTTAATTAAACCGATTTTTCGTGCATGCTCTTCCTAAATTTCAAACCACAAAGCTCTCCTTGCCCTTGAATCGCACTTTTTTCGATCTTTTCTTTCTCACGATTGAAGGTATTTTTCTCTCCCTTCTTTATTCTTAGTTTTTACGATCAATTACGCGTGGTTTCTTCTCAATTTCTCGTTGGGTTTTGAGGGTTTTCCTTTCTTCTTCTTTGGAGTTGTTTTGAAAAGGGTTTTAGGTTTCGGGGTTCTATCTCTTACGAACTATCACTTGGTGCTATTTCTTCAAAGTTTTATTATATGCATGGTACATGAATGATTAAAAGGAGATTGCATGTTGGAAATTCAACACAAAAACCCTATTTTTCTCTAAACTTTTGAAGGTCTGTTTTTGTAGTGTCGCAAACCCAAATTATATTGAAGGTTTGGCATAAAACTTTCCAGTGTTCCCTAAATCATCGGCGGTGCCGGCTTTCCCAAAGTTCCGACATTATTTAACGTGTCGGGTTTTGAAGAAACGAAACATTATCAAACGTGTCGGGTTTTTCTTAAAGTTCAAACACCTCCAGTAAGCATCGGGTTTTCAAGATTTCCCGACATCCTCTCGCCATGATTTCGGACTCTTGATCTTCCAAGAATACCAATGATACTCATGAAACTTGCGAAATTTAAATGATCATTCCATTACTACTGATGAAAATGAAATGCAAGGCATAATTGAAAGTTCCTAAATTTGAGCAAACATACTCAAATGGTGGAGGAAGAAAAAAGAGGAAGGAGCAAAGGATGATGATTCAGATTAAGTCTCAACGTTTCATGTCATTTCAATCTTGAAATCGACATGTCTTTTTCATTTCTGTTTCGTCACATTTTTGAATCATGTTTTGACTTGATCTCCTGCGTGAGAATCAAGCAAAACAGAACTCTTGTTAAAATGCTATTTTTTAGGATCTACCCTATTTTATCTCTACTTCTTTTGTTATAAATAAGGAATGCTTATGCATTCCAAAGGGTCGAGATTTTTTGGAATATTTGGGGGCTATTGGAAAGAAGAAAAACTTTGTGTTTTCGTTCAATCATTTTGAAGAATAGGAGTCGATATTATTTTACAGACTTTGTGTTGTGGAATATATCTTACTTAAGACAGTGTTCTTATGTTCATGATCTTAAGCTATTCTTTGCATGGCATCTTAGTGTTTCTGATTATTTCAGACATTATATTTGTGATCTAAAACTCGTATGATTATTTCGTGCTCTGTGTTTACTCGAAAGAAAATACGTTTCTCTCATTTCCTTTCTAATGTGCTTCTTTCATTGAATAAATTCTTTCTAACCTAGTTCATCTACGAAAGAAATATTCTTTAATCATGTGAATGTGGATTTCCAGATTTCATCCCACCCCAAATGGTTAGATTAGTGTGAATCTGTATATATTGTTTCCCCATGTTTTAGAATAGCAATAAACAGGAAGCCTCACCTTTCTTTGAGGAGGGATTTAATCCCATATACTGTGGTTGAACCTCATAATTTGGTTTGACAAAATATCCAACCAACAAAACCATGACAGAGATAGAGTTGTGAGACTAGTTCCATAAGGTGAAGAGTGACCCTAAATTCTTATATTTACTAAAATAAATGGTTTATTAATATTTATAATTAAAGTATAAGAAATAATAAAGTATAAAGATCAATAAACCATTTATTTTAGTAAATATATCCCTCCCATAAACACATATACCACATAACAAATAGGAACATGCAAGTTATAATGCGAGAACGTTATAACATGCTTTGTTATAAAGCACGCATTCCAACTTATGTGCGTTTGAAAATCCCGACCCACGGGCTTGGATTTGCCTTGATCTCCCACCCTAAGCCTTGGACTGTGCAATCTGTGAATGGATTCGTGTTTTGCAAGAAAACATCAAAATCTCACATGTACACCCCAATATTAAATGTGTTATAACATAATATTCCAAAAACAATTATACTACGACGTCAAGCTCGGTTTTATCTTGGTGACGATATGCTTCTTTCTAAAATCCGATTAGTTTAAGGCTTTCATCCTTAATTTCTTTTACTAGTGCCTTCTTTTCTTGTCAAAACGTATGCATATGTTTTTGTACACAATTTATGATTTTTTCAACAAAATTTCAAAAAAAAAAACCTCTCTTCAAAACTCCATTCTACACACACTAAAAAAAAAAAAATGACTTTTTTTCTCAAAGTTACGGGGTGTACACACAAATTTTCATTTTCGAGATGTGTGCACTTTGAAAATTAATAAAAATTATATATTCATCCAAAAATTATGAAAAATTAGTGGGACCTTGTACATGGTTTTATCTAACTTTCTACTAAAGGGATTTTAAAATAAATTATATAACTCAAAAAATGGGGTGGAGGGGGATGCACACATAATAGGTTCTTATCTTTTTGACACAAAAATAGACATACTTTGTGTGCGCACCACATTTGAACCTCTTAATCTCAACCATTTTCAAAAAACATTAGTATTTTAGAAACTAGATTCCGAGATCTACCGTACTCATTTTTATCACTTTGTCAAATTTTGAGTATATGCATGCCAAATTATTAGATGAAGTTCAAGTTTTGTTGATTTCAGGAAAAATGTGTTCCTTTTTTACCCCCTTTTGGCCCCCATTTCCATGCACTTACCCTAGTTAAGGTGAAGATATGAATGGAGTGTTAGAAATTAAATGATGGAGATCGCATACTTGCATGCCCCATACCTATTCAAAAGCTCGGAATCTTCTAGCGCAAAGAGTATCTATTATTTTCACTCCACTTCATAATTTTGATCTTGTTTGCACTAGTCACGTGAGTGCAATCGACTTGTACAATTTATCTTCATATCAAGCTTTTCTATTCTTTTTTCATGGCATCAATATTTTCAATTTGACATTTGTTATTTTGATAAATAAGACACATACATGAGTGGAATGTTGGAAATAAAAAGGTTTGAATTAAATGCCTACATGTCCCACACCCATTCCATGGATCAAATTGTTCCTACCCAAATAATATTTGTTATTTGTGCTCCATTTAAGCATTTCAATCTCATAAAGAGGATAAATAAGACACAAACATGAATGGAATGTTGGAAATCAAAAGGTTTGAATTAAATACCTACATGTCCCACACCCATTCCATGGATAAAATTGTTCCTACCCAAATAATATCTATTGTTGTTTCTCCATTTAATCATTTCAATCTCACAAAGAGGACAAAATAAAAATTTGGAAACTCAAAAAGGTTAAGGGTTTGAAACCTAACAAGAGTGTTTATGTCTTATAGAAATTTGAAGCCTCCTTTACCTATTGTATGCTCAAGTAATTATGTAAACAACCATCAATAAGTGAGGCCCTTGAACAAGTTGCTATACCGGAAAAAGGTAGATTTTTTTGGTGTCAAGGGTTTCAATTGAGCAATGTTTAATTTGTTGGATAATGTAAAGACGCTAATGGAATTCTAGAAATAGAAAGGTTGGAACTAAATACCCACATGTCCCACACCTACTCCACATAATATATTATTCCTACCCAAATAATATTTATTATTCATGCTCCACTTTATCGTCTCCATCTTGCTTGCATTATTCACATGAGTGTGATTGGTGCTTTAAGGGACCAAAAAAGAGGAAAATTTAAAAGGTCAAAGGTAGGAGACCTAACCACACCACTTGCTTCATGTAGAACTTTGCAGGCCCCCTTTTTAATTTTAAGCTTGAGTAATTGCAGGAAAGAAGGAGATGAATGAATGATCATTGATAATTGAGCTTGCCCAATAGATGGTCATATGAAAGAAATTATTTTCCACTCATAATGTTTTTTTCAGCTTCAAGGTTGACATTTAATTTGGTAGTTAAGGTGAAGATATGAATGGAATGTTGGAAATTAAATTATGGAAATTGCATACTTGCATGCCCCATACCTATGCAAAATCTCATATTCTTCTAGCGTAAAGAGTATCTATTATCTGCACTCAACTTCATAGTTTTGATATTGTTCGCACTAGTCACATGAGTGCAACCGACGTGTAGAATTTATCTTCATATCAAGCTTTACTATTTTTTTATTTCATGGCATCAAGGTTTTCAACTGGGACATTTTTTATTTCGATAAATAAGACACATACATGAATGGAATGTTGGAAATCAAAAGGTTTTAATTAAATACCTATATGTCCCACACCCATTCCATGGATCAAATTGTTTCTACCCAAGTAATATTTTCTATTTGTGCTCTATTTAAGCATTCCAATCTCATAAAGAGGATAAATAAGACACAAACATGAATGGAATGTTGGAAATCAAAAGGTCTCGAATTAAATACCTATATGTCCCACACCCATTTCATGGATCAAATTGTTCCTACCCAAATAATATCTACTATTTGTGCTCCATTTAAGCATTTCAATTCACAAAGAGGACAAAATAAAAAATAAAAAAAAAACCGAAAAGGTTAAGGGTTCGAAACCCAACTAGAGTGCTTGTCTTGTAGCAATTTGTAGCCTCCTTTACCAGTTGTAGGCTCAAGTAATTATGCAAACAACCATCAATAAGTGAGGCCCTTGAGTGAGTGGATATACCAGCAAAAGGTAGATTGTATTCGTCAATCAAGTTTGCTATTTATCTGTTTCATGCCAACAAGACTTTTGATTAAAAACATACAAACCATATTATCAACAAAATTATTAAAATATAATTATAAAATATATATAAATATAATTTATTGTATTATATTATATACAATGAAAAAATAAATAATTTAAAAAAGGTAAACAATATAACTAATAAAAACAATATATATAGTATACAATATATAATATTACATTAATATAATATATTTAATATTTTGGTATGTGAAAAGTGCTTATT
This sequence comes from Taxus wallichiana var. yunnanensis, assembly GCA_018340775.1. Taxonomy (NCBI): domain Eukaryota; kingdom Viridiplantae; phylum Streptophyta; class Pinopsida; order Cupressales; family Taxaceae; genus Taxus; species Taxus wallichiana. The sequence goes on from CM031236.1 coordinate 188,104,825, forward strand.
TAATAATTTAGGAGACTTGAAAAAGAAAATTCATGGGCGGAGAATTTAAATATTGTTTCTCGTCCGTCAAAGTTTGGCGAATGTTAAAATATGCATATATATTCAAGGAGGAGAATACCTCAGGAATGAGAATAGGGGATTGTAGTCCATAGATTTTTGTCACTTCCAAACAATATTTTTATGCCTTATTTCCCTCTCGTGTGTAAATGTCAAAAAATGTATGGAAGTTTTTGGGGATGTTGTAATATCAATACCACATATGTGTTCATAGCCCTATTTACATCCTCCTTTCAATTTCCACATGTTCCCACGGGTGTGAGACCACTCCACCCACACTAGACATGTCTGAAAACAACATGTTGTATAGATACATGTGACAACTAAGAATATTTTGAGGTTGATGATATGGAATACGAAGTAGAGCGGCTTATATCGATGTGTGACAAAGATGACAGAGTGTCAAAATATCACCCTATTTATAGCTAGGAAAATTCCTTTGGCATAATTATATTGGCAAAGCTACATACATACAAGTATAGAAATGGCATCTATCTACAACTACCAAAATACTTAGGATGGATATGATCACCTATAACTAGGCTATATAAAGCTCACTTGTTTTTCCAAAATGAGGTGTGAGTCATGTTAAGAATTCATCCTTTCTTCCAACCCTAATATGACATTGATACCTTGTAAATAGGCAAGAATCATACCCCTTTTGAAGAAAAATCTTGAAATCAAAACTCCATGCAATTCAACAGCGGTGTTATAAATGTAATTGTCTTAACTTTTATTCTTTCAAATAGATGCAACAAGTAAAAATTGTTAGATACTATAAATGTTTGACATATTCTTTTGGCAAGGGGGGTCTTTAGCAATAGAATAGATTCCCTTATGATACAACATCAATATGATTCACTTTGAATTCCATCTCTCTCTAAATGTATTCTCACACCTATGTATTTATAGACTTTTTGAATTCAAATTTAAACCCCAAAGATGTGCATGTCGACGCATAATGACCATCAAAAATAAAAATATAGTGACAAAAAAATAATGTAAATTCAAAAGTTATAAAATCCAAACACAACATATGGGGAACATGTTGAAATTCGAATAACACAAGAAAAACCTTCCAACAAGAGATTAACTCGTGACGCAGAGCATGGGGTTTCATGAATGATCTTATATAAATAAAAAACATGTGTCATGTTCTTGGGTGTGTGTATTTTGTTGTTTGTGTGAGTTGTCAACAATGACGGTAATGTTGCTATTGTGGAGGAAGATCGACAAAATTATTGAATACCTCACAAAAAATTCAACATGTGGAAAATCCAAGGGAAAAGAAGAAAAGATGGTTTCAATGACCTCCTTGAGGTAAAATGAAATCTTCACGGGATAGTATATATTTGAAACATGTTATTAGAGGTCCACTGGACCACAACATCGAGATATAATAGGTTATAGTCTAAAATAAATTCATGTTATTCAAATTAGAAAGTATAAAAAAAACTTAGCACATATTATTTAGTAAGAAATTATTACATAATTGACAATATATTAGGAAGATAAAGGCAAATGAACAAGAATATAAATCAAAAATTGGAATGCTTAGTACAAAATAAAAACTCATACATAATTTAGAATGGAACTTGAGGATTCAAGATTAATTCAAAATGAATATCAGGATCAAGCTTCTGCGCAATGCACTTACATAGTGTTATACAAAATGAGGTGACTTTTGAGTTTCTTGTTCCACCTTCTTCCTTTCCTTTACAAATCAGGCTCTTCACATTCTCAATATATTCTAAGAGAGCATTATATCTTCTATACTTTGTCTTATCTAAGTTAGGCATATACATTAGGATTGCATATCAGACAAAATATATTCATGTCATATTTTAATCATTTATACACTCCCAACACTTTCCCAGACTTAAATAGTTGTCTCGTCCCAAGACAAAAGATTTTTGATGATCTGTGAGCTTGTTTGTGCTACTTTTCCTTTGTTGCGTTGAATACTAATTGTGTTGCACATTATGATATTTTTCACCGCAATTGGAACAAGGACTTCATTTACCATTTTCATCCTCTATACTATAACCCCCTTTCGGATTTTCAATTAAGTATACTTTCCAACAAACATCCCTTTTGTATTTTTCAATCTAAGGATACTTTTTCATAGACCGCTATTGTGGGTCTTCTATCTATACAGCATGCTTACAAAATCAGCAAAAATTATATAATTATACTTCAAAATTTATTACTTTCCAAAAACTTTTCCCTCACCTTTGTATTTTTATTTGTTGCTTTGCCTTCTTGGCTATGAGTTGGTTGAATGACTAGATTAAAATGTATGGGAGGTAGTATCTTCGTTTCATTTATTTTGAGGAGCATGATATGTGGAAGAAC